>JANRFK010006689.1:1760048-1770448 GCA_030068395.1 Apalone spinifera
TTATTACCCTTTATTCGGCTCTGGTGAGGCCACATCTGGAATAGGCCCCCCACTACACAAAGGATGTGGATGCATTGGAGAGGATCCAGCGGAGGGCGACCAAAATGATTAGGGGGCTGGAGCGCATGATCTATGAGGAGAGACTGAAGGATTTGGATTTGTTTAGTCTGCAGAAGAGAAGAGTGAGGGGGGATTTGATAGCAGCCTTCAACTTCCTGAAGGGAGGTTCCAAACAGGACAGAGAGAGGCTGTTCTCAGTAGTGACAGATGGCAGAACAAGGAGCAATGGTCTCAAGTTGTGGTGGGAGAGGTCTTGGTTGGACATTAGGAAAAAACTATTTCCCTAGGAGGGTGGTGAAGCACTGGGATGGGTTCTCTAGGGAGGTGGTGGAATCTTCATCCCTGGAGGTTTTTAAGTCTCGGGTTGACAGGGCCCTGCCTGGGTTGATTTAGTTGGGATTGGTCCTGCCTTGGGCAGGGGGCTGGACTTGATGAGCTCCTGAGGTCTCTTCCAGCTCTATGAATCTATAAAGAGAGTGCATGTTAAATAATTAAGAACTGGCTAAGTAGCAGATCTAAAAAAATCACCACCAATGGGGAATCTTCATCAAATGGAGGCATTTTTAATTGGTTTCCACTGCAATCAGTACTATGGCTTTTCAACATTTTCACCAATAATCTAGAAGTGAATGTAAAATTAAAATTTAAAGATGACACAAAGATTGGCAGAACAGTAAATAACGAGGATAGGGCAGCCATGCAAAACAGCACTGATTGCTTTGTCAGCTGGGTCCATTCAAATAAAATAATTGTAATTAGAGCTGACCGAATAATTGATTTTTTGGTTTAAACTGCCAAGCCTAGCCTTTCATCCAACCCCTCAAAGCAGTTTTGATCAAAACTGATTTTTCCCCCATTTTCCTGAAGCAAAAAATGGAAAATGTTTCATTTGACCTAAAACTATATTTTGTTTTGTTTCAGGTCATTTTCACTCTGGTTTAATCAGATATATTTCAAAATGAAACCCCATTTAATTTCAAAATGGTCAAAAACAATCATTTCAAAATTTAAAAAGTCAAAACATTAAATTCTGAAATGATCAAAAAGAATCATTTCAACTTTTTCAAAATGTTTTTTTAACCAAATCTGATCTGAATCTGCAAACTGTTTGATGCTCTGAAAAAAAAAAAATATTTTTTTTGGCCAATTTACTATTTCTCAAAACATTTTCACACAGTTCTAGTCCTGATGCGCCAAATGCAAAGTTCTATATCTAGGAACAAGAAATGCAGGCCAGCCCTACATAACGGGGGTCTGTACCCTGCAAAGCAGGAACTCTGAGAAGGATTTATGGGGTCATAGTAGGCAAGCAACTCAACATGAGCTCCTAGTGCAATGGTGCAGCAAACAGGGCTAAAGCAATCCTGGGATGCATATACCAGGGGCTCAATGAAGAGCATTACAGAGGAGATTTTACCTCTGCTTATGACATCGGTGAAAAGTTGGAGAGAGTGCAGAAAAAAGCCATCAAATAGTTTAAGGGTTAGAGAATATGCCTTACAACTGAGAGACTCACAGAGCTCAATCTAGTTGGACAATCAAAAAGGAGACTGAGAGGTGACTTGCTTACAATGAATATGCAGAAAATACAGAGTACCAGAGGCCTCTACAATCTAGCAAAGCATAACAAGAACCAGTGGCTGAAAGTTGAAGCCAAACAAATTCTGATTAGAAATGTACTATTTTAAAACAGGGAGGTTGATTAACCACGGAAACAAGCTACCAAGCAACTTGCTGAATTCTCCATCTCTTAATGTCTTCAAATCAAAACTGGAGACCTTTCTGGAAGATTTGCTTTAGTCATATACAAGTTTTTGGGCTCAACATAGGATTATAGTGAAAAGTAATAGTTTGGAGGTCAGGTTACATGATCTAATTTCCCCTTCTGGCTTTAAACCACACAAATCTAGTTACTTGGGAACTGTGACTCAATAGTTGGACCACATATGATGCTAGTTAGTATCTTGGTAGTTGGCCAACGAACCACAAAATATATATATTTTTTTAAATCAACGCTGTCTCAACTCTAAATTCACGTTAAGTAGCCACAATCCACATTTGAAGATGCACAAATGTAAATGCGGCATACAAGAAGAATTTGGCCTTCAAATTTCCATTTTGCAGCAACATTCATGACAAGTTGACAAGAGATGAAAACAGAGGAGCCAACTTTCAGAACAGACCAGCTTACCGTATAACGAAAGAAACTGGATCATGACTTTCAAAATAAGTTTATCATAAAATCTAGCAAATGCAAGTTAGTTATAAGCCCTTTACACTGCTTTTCCTGCCCTTGAGAGCCCTCCCACAGCTGTACATTTTTTGTTTTTACACGGCACCATTTTTTAAAAATAAAGTTCCTCTCTTCTTGCTGCGTGCCAAAACAACATGAAGTACGTATCTTTAAATGCACAAACATAACGAAAATCTCTTTCTTTGAACTGTCAGCTTTAGTGATCATAGGTGTGACAAATAACAGGAGGTAAAAAAATTACAAATAGAAGTGTGATTTTTTTAAGATGACAACATCCTTTAATAGCCTTATTAAACTGACTGCAGTTACAAAATACATGCTTCTGCCTTTACAACATCTACACTGCAAGACTCAGCTACAGTAATAACTGTCACCTACATGCACACTGTACACTTAATACTTCCCAGATTTGCTGTTCTGGGAACATTTAACTTAATAACTCTCTATTGTTTGAAACAAAGGCTTACAGCCAGTGACACCCATCTGAAAAAGGCAAATTGTCAGCAATTTCCACTAATTTACATCATGCCACACGAGGCATTTGAGAGAGACTTTCATTCCTTATATTTGTCATAAGTTCATAACACCATTAGAGCAGCAAAGGGCTGCTTAGAGCATGTTCTTTCTCTGGCTGTAGGTTGGTCCTGACCACACCTTTATTAATCAGATTTGCCTACCTGCTGAAGAAGCAGAACCTTGGAGAAACTGCTTAGGGGTCAACAATCTATGGGCCAAATCCAGTGCCCTATCCAATCGTGACCAAATAGGCTTGGCACAAAGGCAGCCCTGCAGCAGCTGCACAGGAAATAGCAGCTACCCAATTTTGAGGCTATGGAATAGAACAGGGGTGGGCAAAAGGGCCTCTGCAGAACAGATCTGGCCTGCCAAGCGGGTGGATCCAGCCAGTGGAGGCCCTGCTGCTCCCTCACCCCCAGGCCAATGAAAGCCTTCTCCGTTCTGTCCTCACCCTGAAAGCAGAGCATGGCGGGGGCAGAGCGGAGAAGGCTTTGCACACTCCCCTGCCCTAATTGACTTGGGGGCGGGGGAACGCGGCGAAGCCTCCTCCCACCCTGCCAAGAGCACGTGGCGCTCTGAAACATCGCGTGCTGCTCGCAAGGCAGGGGGGAGTGTGGAGGAGGCTTCGCTCACTCCCCCACCACTAGGACAATCAGGGCCTGGGGGTGGGTGAGCATGCCAAGCCTCTTCCAGGGCATGGGTGCCTAGTGGGAAGGGGGGGGCAAAGAGGCTCCCCCACCCTGAGACCAATCATAGTCTGGGTACCCACCCCTTCCTGTTTAGGCCCCACCACTTCTGGGTGACCCAGGGCTACTTCAAAAATTTTTGAAGTGGCCCCAAGGCAAAAATTATCGCCCACCCCTGGAATAGAAGCAGAGCTGCTCCATAGATGCCTGCACCAAGTTCAGTCAATGGAGCTACACAGTCATACCCTTCCCTCTATATAAGTGTTTCTCTAAGTGTGCTGCTTTGGGAAAGCCACTACTGGGCCTGCGCCACTTTGTTTACCCAGAGGCTGCATGGCCATGGAGCCTTGCGGCTCCCTCTGGCTCCAGTTTGACGTTTCCAGCTGGGGGGAGGCGCAGGAAGCAGAAGCCCAGGCACACCAGCCGCTTTGCCCACTTAGAGAAATACTGCTCTTTATGGAGGACAGAGTTCCCATGGGCCTGTGCAGAAACAGGTACAGCCCTCATATGGACCTCACCACATCCCACCTCCCAGGCCTAGCCAAAGAGTATGCAGGGCCCAAGGCAGCACGCTGAGCCGTGCACCTCCTAGCCGGGTGGGCGGGGCCAGGAGCTGGGCAGTACGGGACCCTGAATGTGCAGGACCCAAGGTGACCGCCTCGCTCGCCTTGCCTAAAGCCTGGGCCTGCCGCCTCTCTTTCCCTGGTTCTAAGCCAGCGATGGGCAACCTAGGCTACTGTGGAACTATTAACTGTGACGCCAAAATTTTAAAAGGACTCTAGAGATGATCCTGGCAATTACAGATCAGTAAGTCTAATGTCAGTACCAGGCAAATTAGCTGAAACTATAGTAAAGAATAGAATTGTCAGACACATGGATGAACATAATTTGTTGGGGAAAAGTCACCATGGGCTCTGTAAAGGGAAATCATGCTTTACTAATCTACTAAAGTTCTCTGAGGGAGTCAACACGCATGTGGACAAGGGGATATGGTGCACTTAGATTTCCAGAAAACCTTTGACGAGGTCCCTCACCAAAGGCTCTTAAGTAAAGGAAGTTGTCATGGGATAAAAGGGAAGGTCCTCTCATGTACTAATAACTGGTTGAAAGACTGGAAACAGAGAGTAGGAATAAACCGTCAATTTTCAGAATGGAGAAGGTGTCCCTCAGGATCCATACTAGGACCAATCCTATCCAACCTATTTATAAATTATCTGAAAAAAGGGGTAAACAGTGAAGTGACAAAATGTTCAGATGATACCAAACTACTCGAGATAGTTAAGACCAAAGCAGGCTCTGAAGAGCTTCAAAAGGATCTCACAAACTAGGTTGCTGGGCAACAAAATGGCAAATGAATTGTAATGTTGATAAATGTAAAGTAATGCACATTGAAAAATATAATCCCACTATACATACAAAATGAGGACGACTAATTTAGCTATAGCCGCTTAAGAGAGATCTTGGAGTCACTGTGGACAGTTCTCTGAAAACATCTACTCAATGTGCAGTGGCAGTCAAAAAAGCAAATAGAATGCTAAGAGTCATTAAAAAAGGGGAGAATATTTTATTGCCTCTATATATATCCATTGTATACCCACATCTTGAATACAGCATACAGATGTGGTTGCCTCATCTCAAAAAAAGATGTATTGGCATTGGAAAAAGTTCAGAAAACGGCACCGAAAATTAGAGGTTTGGAATGCGTGCATTTATGAAGAGAGATTAAAAAGACTTGGACTTTTCATTTTAGAAAAGAGGAGACTAAAGGGGCGGGGAAAGAGGGGGAAAAATATGATCAAGGTCTGTAAAATCATGACAGGTATGGAGAAAGTGAATAAGCAAAAGTTATTTACTTGTTCCCATCACATTAAGAACTAGGGGCCAACCAAATGAAATCAAGAGGTAGCAGGTTTAAAACAAACAAAAGGAAGTTTTTCTTCTCACAGTGCCCAGTCAACCTGTGGAACCCCTTGCCAGAGGATGTTGTCAAGACCAGGACTTGTACAGGATTCAAAAAAGAACTAGATACATTCATGGAGGTTAGGTCCATCGATGGCTATTAGCCAGGGTAGGAAGGAATGGTGTCCCTAGCCTCTGTCAGGGGCTGGAATGGGCGACAGGGGAGGGATCACTTGACAATTCCCAATTCTGTTCACTCTTTCTGGGGCATCTGGCACTGGCTACTGTGGGCAGACAGAATACTGGGCTAGCTGGACCTTTGGTCTGACCCAGTACGGCTGTTCTTATGATCTTGGCTAGTGAATGAGTGCCACTCATCCCTCCTTCATCTCAGTGGGCTGCAAGATTGTCAGACTCCAAGTGATCTCCCAGGACAGGGTAGTTTTGCTAACGGCGCTTGCATCCCTAGAATGTGCAGTGTGCGCTGACTGAACCATAGCAATGCTTTGATCGGATGCAGAGAGCATGCACATCTTCCACAATAAATGTTGTGTGCAAATTGCAAGCATCCCACTTCACATGCATGGTACTTGTGGTAATACCAGTAGGAAAAAAACTATGCAGATAGAAACTAGTGGAATCTGGCATTCCTGAACATGCATAATGGTAAGCACAACATGAGCCAAACACAGAACTCCAATGGGCCGCAGGTTGCCCACCACTGTTAAGCTATATGTGACCAAGAGGTCTACCTAACAAGGGGTTGGTGGATCTCCCGTGTATTATGCCTGGACTTTCCAGAGCAGACTACAGGGATTAGGCTGCCAATTCCCACTAAATTCCAATAGATCATGACCACCTTTTTTTGCACTAATATAAAAAAATTCAGCCTTAAATAGTATGGGTGCTTGCTCATTTGTACAGCTAATAAGCAATAATTGAGGAGGAAGGCACTCAAGTAAGGAGATTTCTTCATCACCCACATCTGATCACATATTACCCAATTAAATTAGGTCCATTCATGTTCTTCAAATCATATTCACTTCATTTTGCTTTCAAACAATTTAGCATCTGTGTCCTAAGAAAAAAGAATGTGGGAGTTAACATTTGCTAAATTCATCGGTAACCAACTGAGCTTTCAGTAAATGCAGAATGAAATTTAAAGTGGCCCTAAAGGCCAATTATAATGACTCATCGTGGCTATTCATTCATATCTCATTTCAGTTCAAACATAAGAGATCACAAGATGAACAAGTGCTTGAGGTGAAGAGAAAAGTGGCTTTCTTTTCTTCCATTTAAAAAATGGCAAGATCTTACTGCTCATGAAGAGAGGGAATAAAAGTCATTGGCTTGCGCTCAACCCAAAACAGGCACTGTGCAAGCTTCCCCAACACAGCATGGCTAGCACACATCTTTCTTGACCTATAATTCAGTTCCAAGTCCCTCCTCAAGTCAACAAACAGAACTGTGTAGGAGTTTTGCAGTGCTGACCAATGGAGACTGGGATGAGACGATGTAATATTATTAAGCTTCCTTCAATTTGACATGAAGTGGGATTTGATCCCGACTCTCCACTAATCCCTGAAGCCATCTACCCAAGAGTTATTAAAATTTATGATTTTACACAGCTGAGATAGATTTCCATAAAACAAGAGGCCCTGTATAAAAATAATTTGTTTGTGTCTGCTTCTGTAAAATTTCTGAGCGAGGATTCTGCTACATTTTTAATACCCTGTATTTCCAATAGCCATCAGTCTATCTTGGAAGTTTCATGTGACACATAAAAAACTGAAAAGGCTTCAGAAAAAGGCACACTGTCAATGTCAATTTGGAAAAGATTCTTGACTAGACATTTGACAACTTGTCTTATTCTGCCTTCAAATTCTGGGCACTGTAACAAGGTTCTGTTGATTCCCCACATCAGTTCCCCTTAACATTTGAGGGCCTATATTAAATCGTGAGACTTTAGATCCCATGCTGCCTATAAACAAGACTTTAAAATATTATATAAATGAGCTTTGCAAGGAATAGATGTTTATGAATAAATGTGTGTAAGCGTCAATTACACTGTATGCAGGCCAAGAGATAAAAAAATATTTCCAACAATAATAATGGAATTTAAAGACAGAGATAAAAATGGTGATTGATAACTTAGAGTTTAAGGACATGTACTTTGTATATTTTGACATGTGATGTTAAGTATGTGTGTTTTACCGGTTTAAAGCTTTCACTTTTTTAATCTCATCTACTTTCCTTCAATAACTGACTTCCCCTTTATGGTCTCAATTTGCTGTAGCTGTGAACATCTAAATTAATAAATAGGAGAAATTGCTTTAAACTAATCAATATTATCTGTCAAAACTTTAAAAAATATTGAATGCTGCAAAGCTGAGACACACTCTTGAAGTACCTATGCTGTCAAAAAAAGAAATGTTGATCCTTTTGAACCGGGGAAGGGGAAACTGTGCAAAGACAACCCACCTTGGAGAAATTTTATGTAAGGAATGGGAAGCAAAAAATGATTGTCTTCAGCTGGCTTCCCAGACTGCTCTCCACCCCAACAGGACACATGAAAAGGCCTGGAAGCAAAAGAACTCTAAGGACAGGGACGGAGATGAGCTGCTGGACCCAGGTCAGTGAGAAAGACTTCACCTGAAATACGAACTAGGGTGAGAAATTATGATGTGTAACCACTTCTCTTCATGTATTAGGCTTAGCTGGTGTGTTTTATTGTGCTTAGTAACTTACTGTGATCTGACTTATCACTTGCAACCACTTAAACCAGGCCTGGGCAAAATACAGCCTACAAATTCGGCACACCAAGCCACCAGATCCAGCCTGTGGACCCTGGACGCTGTGGGGAGCCCCAGGCAGGCTCCCCACTTGCCTTGCCCCACAGCTACATTTCTGAGCAGCGTGCAGGTGCGATGTTTTTTCTTTAAAAACGGTGAGCCAGAAGGGAAGGGGGGAAAGATTTTGGAGCGGCTCCCACCCCGAGCACAATCCCATTGGGCAGTTTCTGGCCAGAAACCAGCCAATGGGAGTTGCCTGTTTCAATAACAGGCAGCCACAAAGCACAAGGGGCTCCAGAGCACATGGCTTCAGCCTGTGCGGGAGCTGGGCAGGCAGCAGTGTTCCCTGTAAGGTGCGCGGCAGCATAACTTCACAGGTGATTAATCAGCCCCACCCAGTCAGAGACTCAGGGCTCTGTGCACGGAGCTGACTGACTGGCCTGGGCTGATTAATCACCTCTGAAGCTGTGCTGGCATGCAGCTTAGAGGGAACACTCATTGGCAGGGTCTCAGGAATGGGCTGCTGGCTATAAGTCTCCTGGCCAGACCCTGCAACCTAGCCCCTCCGCTCCCCTCCCCAATCCTCTGCCCCCCACTCCATATTCACAAATCCTCTGCCCCACTTCTGCACCCATATCCCCCCTTCCAGATCTGGCATCCCAATTCTCTGCCCCAAATCATAGTCCCAATTCCCTGCCCTACGTCACAACCTCCTGCATGCCAGTCCAGTGCCGTAGGTCACAACTGCCTCCTTCACCCAAACTCCCTCTCTTACCCCAAGCTCCCTTCTGCACCCAACCTCCATCCCAGACCCCCGCACCTCCTCCATTAATATAATGGAAGAGTGCGGCCCTCAACCACTTTCCATATTCTAGGAGTGACTCCCCCATCAAAAATTATTGCCCTAATTATGACTTAAATCCTACTTTTTATACTTAATAAAATCACTTTTGTTTATTTCAAACCCAGTGTGACTAATTTGTTACAGAGGGAGGGGAACAACAGCTGTGCAGCTTTCTCTTTCATTGATAAAGGGGGCGCACAGCTCATGAACTCACTCTGTATAAACTTTACACATAGTGAGATGGATTATTTGGGCTTTTGGTCCTACTGGGGCTGTGCACCTGGAGACCAGATTGGCAGGGATGGTGTGTGGAGAAAATCCAGGGACCAGAGCTGTTCTCAACTACCTTCTCCACAAAGGGAAATCTGACATAGGGCCATGACTGATAAACCTGTCAAATTCGAGCAGCAGTTCCCTGAGCAGAGGCTTTGTGATTATTCAGTGGAAGGAAGCAGATATTCTCTCTCAGATTCACAAATCCTGCAGACTTCACATCCCCCTGCCATAAAGCACAAGAGTTCTGTGAGGTGGCAGCATCTGTACCGCACTCATAACTTTGATAGGCGTGCTTGCCTAGCCTGATCCTGCTCCCACAAAGACAGCCAAGCAGGTGCTAAAAAGGTGCAATTTACCTGCAAATTTTAGTCATGGGCTCCCTCATGCTTTATGAAAATTGGCTTGTGACTATGAATATGCACAACTCGAAGATGCTTTAGGCAAAATGCATCATGTCACATTTTAAAGTTAAATCTGCTGAATGCGTAACCTCTATTTATGTGCCTGTATCATGAAATATGAAGGGTAAACATCCACCCCCGTTTAATTAGTTAACCGGTTAAACTTAACATTTAACCAGTTAACTAATTAAATGAGATTTTACATCCCTCCTGTGAGTCTGTTGACAAATCTAGATATGCTAATGAAGGCCATTCGTAATACTCCAGACACGTAATGGCTTGGGACTCAAATTAATTATCTGTAAATAGTAGGGATGTTAAAGGGTTTTTATTTTTGTAAACGTGTAACCGCAGAATTTTCAGCAGCTACACGTGTACACACAGCAGGATCGGGGTGGGAGAGGCAGGAGGTGGTGCTCGTGTGGAGCTGGCTTTTAAAAGGCAACAGTGTGGGAGGTTGCATGTAACCGTGCGGCTTAACCGATGAGCTCAAGCTCATCAGTTCACTGTGTACACAAGTCCACATTCACATTCCGTGTCAATAGTATTGTTTTTCCTGTCAGCCTGGATTGTGGCTGGTCCTGCCAGGACACGTGGCCAGGCCACCTGATGCTGGAACCCATCTTGGATCGTACACTCTTCCACTCAAGGTAAGAAAAGTTTTAACCGAAC
>JANRFK010006689.1:1770548-1782194 GCA_030068395.1 Apalone spinifera
ATTTTCTGGTGTTGGCATTCGGTCTTTTCTGCTGGGATCCTATCCCCCTTTTGCTTTCACACTTGAGCCCTAGTGAGACCAGATGAAGTGAGAGCAAGTTTGTTTTGGATTTTGTTTTGATTGCTTTTAGGGTAATAAAACTATGTTTGTAACTTAAATTCTTATTTGAATTGGTAGAAGGGTTTTGTGAGTAAAAGGAACCTATCAAGCAGCCTGAGCTTGCAAAGAGATTGTGCTTTTGGGTGAGGATTGAATTTGTTGGGGTGTGATAGTGGTTGCAGGTTGGCCATGGTTTGGTGACAGATTGGCATTGTTTTTTCCACAGCTTTGTTTCAGTGTCTCTGTCATGGTTGCAGTTTGCTTCCCAGTAGCTATCCCTGCACTCAGGGAGTCTGAGAGATCTGCTATAATTAGAGGGGAGGGAAAAGATTAATGAAATTTTATTGCCTACGCTACTTTGCTGAAATAATTGGCAGGGAGAGGATAGAGCTAGAAAGGGACTGGAGTTTGCTTTTCTCATCATTGCTGATCATTGTCATAAAGATTTTCAGGCTCCAATATGAGAGGAAACCTCTGGTATCCCCCTGGAGTTCTGAGTTGCTTTGCAATTTGTCTGCACAATATAGGGGGAGGAGGAAGGGGGCTGTGCTAGGACGTTTTCAAACAATAACCGTGTTGGAAAATGACTTTCTTGTGTTTCAGCTGTTGTCAGTATTTTGTTTTCTAGAGCTCTTTAATATTCATCCGAGCTGAAGTAGATGCTCACAGATTATTATTTCTACACATTCAACAATATAATTTTGAGGATCTTGTCTTTGTCCTTTTGGTACAGCATTTGACATCTCCTCGCATTGAGTCTAATATTTTTTCCACTAGGAGCCAGTGAACCATGTGAGTAAATTTTAGTAATAATTCTGTGCTGCTTCTGTCTGATGCCTCTCTTTCTATTAAAAAAGATCCAGTCCACTTTTCTTCCTTTGTGAAATGGTTTTAAATGTGCTGCAGTTTCACCAACTGCTTGTCGTGATCACAGAGGTAAAAGGGGAGGGTTAACAACCAATGTATATCTAGTGAAATCATCCCTGTCAAAGTGAATTTTTATATAGATCATTCTCTTCTGAGTTCAAAAGGCAGCCTTGAATTTGCTGATTTGAATTTGTTCTTCATAATTATTATTTTATGAATAATAAAGTAATCTTAGCTGATGTGTGGGCCAGCTACACCACTGCAGTAGTTTTCCTAGTTTGAAAACTTTCCATAGTGAACCAAAGAGCTCTACTTTGCTGTTGTTGATTTAATTTGATCATTTGAATTGTCAATAACATAGAGGTTATTTTGCCAAATTAATTCTCTGGACTATAAAAATTAACTATTAAAATGTACACAAAGTTGGAAGTTGCAGGGAGTTACGTGTACAGTACTAGATTTAGGAGAAGATTTTCAAAGGCACAAAATGCACGTAACTCAGTGAAGATCAATGGGAACTAAGTGCCTAAAACTGTCATTTGAAAATGTTTCCCTTTTGGTTTTAAATGAGATTAATGCTTGCCTTAGTAAGCAGAGAGAAAGGGTTCCACGGAAAACCGAAGCAGCTAAAACATGCTAAGACTAAGATTGCTAAGATTCCTGAGCCAAAAAGTGCAAGAGAAACTTTTAATTTAGAAATGTCATTGGTACTATCTTTTGTTAACAGAGCTGTTCTTTACTGAGAACCAAGACTAAATCCTTCCAAGTTCTGTTGCTTCAGAACTTGCAATGTTTTTAATTATTTTTCTTTGCTGATTTCCGAGGCGGTGTTAAATGCTAATGTAGCTATTCCATAAATGTGGGCAGTTTTTGTTGTGCAAAGCTATAGTTTCATAGATGCAAAATTATTTTAATATTATTTTGGAAACTAAATAGGCTCTTTGGCCATCATTGGAGGTGAAATTTGTGTTAGCGTTAAGTGTATTTGTATCCGATTGTGTGGAGATACTGGATCTATGTTCAGGAAGTGTATCCCGTAAATACCCAGCTAAAGCTTGTCTGCAGTCTGGGGAAGTACACAATCCAACTAGCAGTGTATATGCCAAATAAGTATCAGATTATGGGCATATAGACTTTAAGCCTTGAATAGCTCTGAATTAGTTGTAATGCAATCTCTTCCTTTTCTACATAGAACAAAATTTACTTACATATATAGGGGTTTAGTATTGGGTGAAATATGTTATGCTCTGCTAATGTAAGGACTGTGTAATGTTAACACAGCCTTTCAGCATTAGTGCTTGCTTTTTTGCTTGATGGAGAATATTTGCCCCAAATCACAGGGTTACTTTCTCTTGGTTTCAAGATGTACCAAGAAGTCTATCATTTCCATCTGAATAGCAATAGCCAAACAGATCTTTAACGCTCTTCCATGCAAGGATGCACTTCTACAAGCACATCCATAATACTTCTCCCCATCCCCACCCCAGCCTCCAAACAACCTGCAACCCCTTGGTGCAAGTACAGATCCCAATGTAGGAACTTGTTCTCCTGACTTGTTGGTAGAATTTAAAATTTGGACCAAAAACACCAAAGTGAGGTTGCAAATAAATAGCTTAAATCACCTAACTTACTGCACCACCTTTATGGTAAAACTTCAAAAATGGTGAGCCGAGAGGAGAAGATATTGTTCCCAACCTGGCTTTAGCAACAGTGGCATCATCTGACTTCTCTGGGTGCCTAGACAGAAGACATGGAAATACATAGCTGCGTACTCTTTGAGGTGCAGCCTCCTGAAGGACTGGCGTACACTGTATAGTCTGTCCTTATCTCCCTGAAATTCGTTGAACTGAGGTAGGTTTTCTGATTTCTGTAACGCTTAGCAGAGCAATTTAAAATACAAACTGTAAAAAGTTTATTTCTGAATGCAGTGTAGCAGGTACTGTTCATGACCCAAGTCAGTTGTCAGTTCACACTGATCACCATTTTAGAGTCTTGGTTGATTGTGATTGGTAATGTGAAAGGAAACTCTTCAGTCTCTCTTTTTTTCTATTTGAGTAGCTCTAATTTGACTGTGACATTTTGCTCTGAATTGAAATGTCACATGCAACATCTTGGCCCAACTTCTTTTTATAGATAAATCTCTTTTAAGAGACCCTTAAAGATTCCACACATGTTGAGTACAGATTTGATATTAGACCCACTTCACTTAGACCAGCAGTTCCTGTTAGGCTTTGAGTGAATGGCCTCTTAAAATGTGTTTTGTTGTTTCAAACCAATCCAACGTTTCAAAACATATGAAGAGGAATTCTTTCTTCAGCAAAGATTGTATGTCAGATAAGGATTGGATTCTTGTGTAGGTTTTGCTAAGGTGAGATGTGTATGTTTTTGTGTTCTGGGTGGGGGCTGGAAATTGTGGGGATTTAGGTGAAAGTTTGTCCTTTTTGAATTTCAGAGATCTTTTCAGGTTCAGAAAAAATGTAAAACAAATATGAAATCAGTATTGCAGTTACTCTAAATTGAATCACAAAATGAAAAATAAGGGCAAAAGACCACAAAGTCTTTGCTAAGGATGTTAAATATCGAGTAACTTACTAGTTGAGTAGTTGATGGAATTTCCATCAACTACTCGACTAGTCAATAGGCACTTCCGCATTCCTCCTTTGAAACATACAAGAGCCCCAGTGGGGGCTCTTGTACATTTCAAAGGAGGAATGAAGAACTCCGTGTACAGCCTGGAGTCAGTGGGAAGTCCTGCTGACTCCGGGCTGCATGCGGGTGCCAGCTTTGAAATGTACAAGAGTCCCCAGCAGTGGTTCTTGTGCATTTCAAAGTGGAAGCACCCTCATGGAGCCTGGGGTCAGCGGGAGATTCAGAGTCCCCTGTGACCCCAGGCTCCATGCTGCGCTGCCGCTTTGAAATGCCACGTGGAGCCCAAGTCAGCCGAGGACTCTCCAGCTGATCCTGGGCCCCATGTGGCATTTCCGTGGAACCCGGTATCAGATAGGGATTCTCCAGCTGACCCTGGGCTCCATGTAAACGCCACACTGGTGTTTCAAAGGGGCAGCACCGCATGGAGCTGGGGTCAGCTCCATGCAGCACTGCTTTGAAACACTGAGGCAGTGTTTCAAAGGGGCAGTGCTGCACAGCTGAGCCCGGGATCAGCTGTGCTGTGCTGCCTCTTTTGAAACGCTGCTGCAGCGTTTTGAGAAGGCAGCACTGCACGGGGCACGGGCTCCATGTGGCGCTGCCACTTTGACTATCTGATAGAGGCAGCCAGGGGGGCGGGAATTGACTAGACAACTCAACTATCTGATAAGCATTTGCTTATCGGATAGTCGACCAATCGTTAACATCCTTAGTCTTTATGAACTGTTTTAAATTAGCATGCTGCCAAGTGTGTCTTGGTAACAAAGAACAGAGAGATTTTAATGAAGTCATATTTTCAGATGTACATCTTTCTGGAGGGAGAATTACCTGTGTAATTTAAACTTTAGAGTGTTTAAGCAGCAAGGTTCAATACTTACCATTGCATGGTAGCAAAAACACCAAATGCATTTTACTTGAAAAAATGTATATAGGAGACCCTCACGATTCACAGTTCCATGTATCTGTGAGTCTCCTTTCCCAGCATGGCTAGGACAGTGGGTGCTGGGAGCCACGGGGAACTCACCTCAGGGGCTAGGAGCCACAGTTCCCAGTATTCGTGAATTTCATCATTCGTGGTAGATGCAGGAACACATCCACCACAAGTAGTGAGGGTTTCCGGTATTGCTTAGTTAAAAGCTAGCTATAAAATATGTTGGACTATAGGCTACTAGATATTTTTAAATAGAGCAGTGATATTTAAATTAACATCTTTGGATTTATATGATCAGCTGAATTAGAAGCTTCTTTTTAAAGCTATAAATAAAAAGATGTATTTGAAATAATGAATGGTGTATTTATGGTCATAACTGTATAAAGGGAAATGCAATGGAAAATTTGAGTCAGCTGAGCTGATGTTTGAGACATTTCCCTATGGAGTCACTGGAGTGAAAAATGTTTTGTATGCTTAAAGTTGAACAGATGCTTCAAAACACAGACAGACAATTTATTGCTATGCAAGTTTAAAGTTTGCAGTTCCATTTACTCCACCAGGATTAACTTGTTAACACTTCAATTTTAAACCCTTATTTTCAATGTCTTTTAGTTGACCTCCAAGACTATCCAGTTCAGGGTAGTCCTTAAGCACATGTCTTACTGTAAGAAGTCCAATTGATGTAGGTGGGATTGCTCACAAACTTACATTTAGCAAATTACTGAAGCATATGCCTGAATTCGGATCTAAATTAGGGATATGATAGTGTAAACAGTTACACGCAGCCCTCCCTGAAGCTGCTGCCTCTTTATCAGTGGCAGTAGCATGGGGGGGGGAGGGCAGGCGGGAGCTGGTGCTTTTGGGGAGCCCCCTGCCCCCTCCCCCACAAATTTGTAACCACTGAAAACTTCAGTAGTTACACGTTTACCAAAATAAACACATTTTCACATCCCTAATCAAAATTTCCACATAGGAAATGAGGATAAATCTTGTGTTCCTTTCTTAACAGCATTTTTGCCCTAATAACATGGGATTGATCCTCAGCTATCACAGAAATTAGTTCCACCTTTCTGATGCAGGTTTGTCAGACAACAAAATAATTATAACTTATGGTACATGTCTGGGCTCTTGGTTTAAAAAACTTGTTACAATACTCAAAGGAAATGCAAAATTCATAATAGGCAATCAGCAAGTCTTACATACCAAACTGTCTTATGCAAACATCACCTATTTGGTACTGTTGAATAGGTGATGCATTTTATGGTATCATTCAACTTCGCCCAAGCCTCACCTGTACTCTTAACTATGGATGTTAAAAAGCATTTTTTTTAAAATGTGTAACCACTGAAATACACGTTTACATGCAGGGAGTGGCTCCGTGGGAGCCGGTGCTCGTGGGTGAGTAGGGATGTTAAATATCGGTTAGTTGAATTGTCGATTGACCTCATGAATTCTTATCGGTTAGCTGACTGTTCTATAGTCCCCAGGCAGCCCCTGTCTAGGGGGGAGGGGTCTGAGCGCCTGGACCCGGCACGAGCAGGAAGTGAGCCGGGCTGTCTGCCTGCCTGGTTCCTAACACACTTTAAATGTGGAGCCACAGTAGGGGTAGGTTCTGGATCCAGTGCAAGCCGGGACTGAGTTGGGCTGCTGGCCAGCCTGCTAAAAAATTTACTGGCAAGGAATGGGGGGCGGGAAATGCGTGTCGTCTGTGGCATTAACCTATATGCTTTTGCTTATCGGTTAATCGACTCTACTATTACATCCATAGTGGGAGTTGCCTCCCTTCCTGCCCCTGCTAATAGATAACCCTCTATTATCAGCAGTAGTTGGGGGAGTGTCAGTTGGGAGTTGGTGCGCTTGCAGACACACCTGTCCCCTGTTGCTGATATAGAGGCAGCAACATGGGGAGAGGGGCTTGCATGTTACCATGAAGGTTTTAAGTGAGTATAGTGTCACATCCCTAACTAACCACTAATCCTCATCTCCTAGGACTTTTTAAAAACTTCTCAACAGTTCAAACAGCTGCCATTTCTCATTCAAGGAGCAGCCTGTTGGAGTATTGATTCCTCTTTAATCCCCCAAAGTGGAAATTTGTAGAGGGAAGAGGACCAGAAGAGGTGACATTCAGCACTGGATTTATGATAGGTCTGAACTAATTGCTATATTTGGCATTGAAAAGGAATTTTCTCCTGAGTCAGATTTACCAAAATCCGGGAGGGGGGGGTTGCCTTTCTGTGCAGCATGTGTCACTGATTACTTGTGGGTTTAAATAGTATAAATGGTAAATTATCTGCACCTTGAAGTCTTTAAACCATGAATTTAGGACTTCAGTAATACTGCCAGGGGTAGTATACTATATAGACGCATTGGAGAGAGTCCAGCGGAGGGCAAGAAAAATGATTAGGGGCTGGAGCTCATGACTTACAAGGAGAGGCTGAAGGATTCTGGGCTTCTTTAGTCTGCAGAATAGTGTGTGGGGGGGACGACTCGATAGCAGCCTTCACCTACCTGAAGGGGGGTTCCAAAGAGGATGGAGAGAGGTTGTTCTTAGGGATGACAGAATGAGGCACAATGGTCTCAATTTCCTAAATGGTAAGAGTTAGGACCACCAAATCTGGTATTCAGTGTCCTCTTATTAGGGATGTGAACAAAAAGTCGACTAGTTGATTAGCTGATAATCTAGTTTACTATTTGCATTCTCCCCCCTTTGCTGCTTCTGGCTGAGCCCTCCACGGGCAGAGGCCGCTTCGTGGCAGCCTCCCCTGTCCCCTTCCCCCCAGAAGCCTCTGTCCATGGGGAGCTCGGACCCCCTGCAGACAGGGACTGCTGCCACCCCGCACTGCTCCCTCTATATTAGAGGCAGCAGCATGAGGCAGTAGGCATCTGGTCCATGAGGGGAGCTGGTTTATAAACTGGCTCCCCTCACGGGCTGGCTCCCGCCTGGCACTCTGCAGTGCTGCCTCTGATACAGAGGCAGCAGTGTGAAGTGGTAGGGGGCTTTCCAAGAGGGGGGACAGATTGCACTGGCTGCCGGCCCCGCCCCGGGGACTATAAAATAGTCGATTAACCACTAAGAATTCCTGCAGTTAGTCAGCTATTCTGTTACCTGATATCTAACATCCCTACCTCTTATAACTTGAAGCAAGGGCAGGGTTTGGTGGTGCCAGGACAATGGGATGTGCCTGGAATGGGATTTTCTCATAAAATGGAAGGAGAGGAGTTTGCTAGCAGGGACAGTTATCTGATATCTAAAGGAGTATGTTTGTGTGCTAATCACTTGGACACTATAAGAGCTACTGCATCCAGACTTTGCATGGGGTATCCTTTCCTCCCGGAGAAGGTTTTAAGGGACTGTGGGAGGGAAGAGATGAGGGATGGATGCCTCTCCCAGGGCTGCACGGAGCTTGGCAGTGCGGGGAGAAGCGGGTTCCCAGGGGAAGCAGCGGGGACAGTCGCTCACTAAGGCTGGCGGAGGGACGAGGAAGCAGAGGGCGGGCTCGGGCGCCAGCGGCAGGCGTGCAGCTCCCTTTCCTCTCCCTCTCTTCCCCTCAGTTATATCAACTGTCCCCAAGCAATGCCGGGTAACTCCAGCTAGTACTATATAATGACCACAGGCGCCAGAGATGGGGACCAGAATAACTATAACCCCATTATAGTTGCATCTGACGAAGTGGGTCTTTGCCCACGAAAGCTTATGCTCCAACATTTTGGTTAGTCTATAAGGTGCCACAGGACCCCTCGCCGCTATAACCCCATTGGGGCAGCAGGAGCAGGGGTAAAGAAAGGGACAGCTATGTACTATATATTTGAGAGAGTTTGTCTGTTTGCATGTGTCTATCTGTGCACTAGCAAGGCGACATGCACCCCTCCACTGGCTGTGCCCGCTGCAGTAGCCATGGACAGGTGCCTCTCACCTGGCTCCAAGGTGTGGTGGTGTTAGAAGGCAGGGGTTGTCCTCTCTCCCCAGGGCAGCAACGCTGGGTAAGTCCTCTGTGGTAGGCATATTTCAGGGGTGGGTGAGGTTCTGTGGCCTGCAATATGGAGGAGGTCAGACTTGCTGGCCTTAAAGTCTAGGAACCTAATAGCTCATGAAAAGATGGACTTAGGCACTTTGTTATTTGAAAGGTTCCTGAAAACTCCCGAGACATTAGATTTTAATACTATGGTATTATCTTGAGAGGGTCAAGTTTGGGTCACTTTTTTAGAGGATTCTTAAATGTATTACATGTCTTTTTCCTTTGTCTGTGTAGTTGGACTGATGTTACTAAAGGACCTGGGCTTTACAGGTGAGGGGATGTGAAAAATAATCATGCTTTTTAAAAACTGTAAAATATTTCTAAACTAAGTGGCATCTGCAGCATAAATGATAGTGCTGTTTGGCATAATGACTTTATTGGCACTCATTTGGGGAGCTCTGAATAACTCATCCATGACTTAGCCTCTTGTGAATTATGTGGCCATTGCTAGCTCATTGATAGCATCTGTGCATCTAATTGCCATTGATAAAGTACTTGACATCACTCCATGCTGTGCTCTCATTCCCTCTCTTTGTTTTCACTCCTGGTACATGTTGATATAATGGTATGCCATCCAAAGGACCCGAGTGATGCGTTGGATTTCTAGTGCATATGTCTTTTATTTTAAAGGTTAGTGGTGACTCCTGAAAACTTTACATATGCAAATAAGCACTACTTGTGGACGAGGATAATAGGACCAAGCCATTTCATTGGATGAGGCACTTTTAGGAAACGAGGGTGACGATGCCGGCCTGCTGCCCAGTTAAACAATTGTTAAATTGAAAGAATGAGTACGGATTTAATACTGACCAGTAGGGATGTTAGTATGTAGATGATTACATGATTAACTGATAAGCCTGGGCTTATCAGTTAATCATATCGACTAAATGCAACCCCTCCTTGCTGCCTCTGTTACATGTTTGCACGTGGGGGGAGAAGCGCCTCCCAGGAGCCAGTGCACACGGGGAGCCAGCTTAAACTATCAGAGGCAGTGGAAAGTGGGGAGGTGGCTCTGCAGGAGCCAGTACGTATGGGGAGCCGACATATATCAAAGGCAGCAGCGGAGGGGAGGCGGTTCCTCAGGAGCTGGTACATGCGGGGAGCCAGCTTAAAAGCCAGTTCCCTGGGTGTACTGGTTCCTGCCTGTACCCCTGTGCTGCTGCCACTGTATTCCTTGCAGTGCAAGGGAGTGGGGGTATGAAGGCTGAGCCCTGGCTCATTGATTAACCATGTACGCGTTTACATTTTCACATCCCTAGTTAAAATCAGACACCCACTTAAAGCAGATACCCAGGCTAATGCAGATACTGAGTTTAAAACACTTTTACAAGTGGAACTGGTCTTACAATTGAAAACTTAAACAGAACCCAACGTACAAAAACTTGATTACAAATAAACTTAAATGCACAAAACTGTGCAGGTATCTCCACTCCATCCATCTAAAAATGATCTTCCCCATTCCTGGGCCCAAATCACATTTTTCTGTGTCCCTTCTGCCCTTCGCTTGAGCGCTGTCTGTGCAGTTTGACACTTCAGTGCCATGATTTAGCTTGTTTTACATTCTCTGGTCTGATCTACTCCCATTGCAGTCCATGGCAAAAGTCTGTCTTACTGACTTCAGTATCAGCATAATGTTCAGGGCTGTGTGTATAATACCTTGCATGAATTGTTGTGCTACATTCTGAAAGAGGAGGGAAGTGAAATTCTACTGCTAAACAAATACTAATCCAGTAATTGTGACTTGTCTACTGATAATTACCGGTGCTTTTATGTGGTTTTACTCCAGCTGATTGGTTTGTGTATGTTGTTGTGGTGTTTTTTTGTCTAGAACATGCATACTGGTGAGTTGCTGCCTTTTGTGCTCTACTTCTGACTTGTCCTTTGTGTGCTAGGAAATTAACACATTGCTGATAAGCTATCAGTATGGAGCCCCCCTCCCCCCCACACACACAGCATCGATGAAGTGATGGGAAGTAAACTGTTGGCAGTACTCCTATACAGTTGAGACCTGATTCCACCAAATCAGGCAGTGGAAATTTCCGGGTGTAGATGGTTTCTGAGAGATGGTAAACCAACCAGATAATTGGTGCTTCCTTGTTCCCACATCCTTTTGGCAGGGATTATGGATGGAGAGCTCACACCTGTTCTCTCTCTTTCAAAGTGAATGAGGCAGAAAATGTAGCAGGGTCTCAGATCTTCTTTGTGTTAAGCAGGGTTGTTGATGTCTCAATCAGAGAACAGTTACATTGGTCTGGACAGACCAGTGCTGCTACCTTTCCAAATTACTGGTAAATCAGTTACACCAGGTAATGTGCACAAAGGGCCATCGCATGTATTATAGCAAATAGTATGGATGTAGGTTGCATCATTTAGAACAAAAACGACCTTTTCTAGAATGTTTTAACATTTACTCTGCACTCTTCACTTAAGTTTTAAATAAATGGGAGATTATTTGGATCCATATTTCATAGTGTAAACCTGGCCAGTCTTGAAAACAGTGATATGTCTGAAGACAAACTGAATCTCAAGTTTTGCTGTCTGACAGGAGAATGTATATTCGTCGCTATTTTTTTTTTTAAATATCCAAATTGAGATTTTAAAGCTTTCACTGCTTTTCACTGGTTTGTGTGTTTGTGAAGTCCCTCTTGTAAGGACAGACAGCCGCTCTGATCTGACCAGCACTTCAAATTCGGTGCCCCATGTTGCACAGTGTATCTGTGTGAGGCTGAAGTTGAATAATCTTACTAAGCAGTAATTCTGTCCCATGTTACACTTCAAGTCAAGTGTGTATACGCAAGCAAAAACTTGATGCAGTGAACATTAAGGTAGTATCAGGACACGCCCTATCCAATCAAAACCTTGAAAGCATGTGTGACAGACCAGGCTGGGTCTGGGCACAGCTGAGGGCGTCCGCTCAGTGCAAATTGCTCAAACTCGGGGCTCCTTACAGCCCCAGACTGGAGACCTTCCCAAATAGGCCACAAACCAGTCACACCAAGCGCTTCAGCTTCCAATCTGGCCAGCCAGAAGTCAGAACCCCTCTGACATCCCAACCCTCCCTGTGCCCCAATCAGCCCCAGGCCTAAC
>JANRFK010006689.1:1856391-1867124 GCA_030068395.1 Apalone spinifera
TCTAAAGCAGCGGTTCTGAACCTTTCAGTCCATGTATTCCTTGGTCTCAGCTAAATACCTCATGTGCCCCTCACGGTAAGTTTTTTTACATAATCTTTTTAATATTGTATGATTTTTTGTATTGAAAAAAAACCAATAAATTACCTATACTTGAACCTCATGTACCCCCCGACAAGGCTTCACGTACCCCTTGGGGGTCCATGGACCCCTGGTCTAAAGGACACACTTTCATATTGTAATCTTCCCTCATCACAGACTTTCTAAAGTTCATAGCGAACCAAGATCACTCCCAATTCACAGTGCCCCCATTTGGCTGCCCTGCGAGTTTTCACAAAATCCCTCTTCCCCTAAAAATTCAAACATGTGTTTCCAGACCTCAACAACTGTCCGATCATACCAGTCCAGAACTTATGTAAAAGCCAACATATGACATCCCGTAACCCCTGATGCACTGGGTTTCCTGTTGAACCTCTAGAAATCCATCCTGACTCTGGTTCAAAGGACAGCATTAGAGAGAGAAGCAAGAGCTGTTTCTGCATGACTGCTTCTTCACAATGTCATTCCTTGATCATCACAATGCCTGTGTCTTCTGGGACATATGGCAGAGCACATAAGTATTATAACAAACAGCTTCAACTCAGCCCTCTGCAAGCCTGGCTGGCTACAATTCACTCCACTGACACCCGTAAATTCTGTTCTTATGGTCCCAGCTCAAGTCCTAACCTCACTTCAATGGTGGATGGATCACAGTACCGTATGCAAGACCTCACCCATTTGTCACTTGTATTCAATACGCCCGCCTGTGGCTGGGAGGCATGTTTAGGTCCATCTGAACACAAGGCCTACGGACTCAAGAACTCACTCTGCGTAGCAACATCTAGGAAGTCAAGGCAGCGCATCGAACGTCAGGCTTTTCTGCCTCGTGTGACAGGCAAATCCATTTCAGTCCTGACAGACAACACAACAGACATTTTCCACAGAAGCAAGCAAGGAGGTGCACACACTGCCCCCACTGCGCCAGGGAGTGGTCTGCCTGTGGCTCCTGTGCATCAAATACATCATCTCACTAGAAGCGTCCTGGAGTTCAGAGCCAGCTAGCAGATCGCTTGGTCTCTCCATTCACACTGTGAGGGATGTGTTCCAATGGCAGGGAACTCCGTTTGCCACTCAATCCCACTGGAAATGCCATCAGTTCTGCTTGCTCAGGGGACACAGCTGGGAATCTCTCAAATCTGCAGTCGTTACCATGGACACAGCTCATGCTAGTATTCCACCCAGCCCACTCATTCACAAGCTCGGATGAAGATCAAACAGGTTTGAGCTCAAGTCATCCTCATAGCTCCGACATGGTCCAGTAAGTACTAATTCTCCCTCTCTTGGTCATGTTGGTGAGGGTGTGTCCAAGGCTCCTCTTGCACATGGAGCTCATATCCAGGGATCATGGCTGAATACTTCACCCAAATCTCACATCCTACACTTCACGGTCTGAAAGCTCCAGGACTAAATCCAGAGGAGCAGAAAAACCCAAGAAATCCTGATGGGCAGTAGAAAGCCATCGACCAGAACGACTTACCTGGAAAAATGGAAGAGGTTCTCCATCTGGTGCTGCTCAGTTCCATCCCTGCAGTTCTTCTTGCAGCACATCCTAGACTTCTTGAAGTAGGACGGACTTGGCTAGGGTGCATCCGGCAGCCTAAGGCTGACAGCCATTTAGTATTTTCTCACAACACAGGGTCAGGTTCCTTGAGGATCTGGAGGGTGTACCCCCACATCACATCAGCAGTAACTTGACAGGGGAACTTTCTATTGGGGCCTGGGCTCATTCCTCCACCTGGTAGACCACAAATGTTGCCTGACCAGTTACTGGAAAATGCCTGATGCACCTGCAGGCCTCCCCTTCCATCTCAGCTTGCTGGGAAGGGTGGGTTGAGTGAGCAGAGTGAACTGTGGCATCTAGGGAGGACCTGGCTCCTGTTTCAGTCCAAGGATCTCCATCTCCCAGCACCCACAGGTGGTCATGGCCAGAGTCTTAATTATAACAGGGTTTCATTGTGGTCACATAATACATGTGGTGCTGAGGGGAGCAATTAGCTCTGTCAACCCGTCAGACCACTGAATTTACACTGAGATGAGTGGAGGATTTATAAAATGTGCCAAATTCCTGACCCTCTGGGGACAAAGATCAGCCTACCGCATGTGGCCTGAGTAGCTAAAATATGCAAATTCTCTCTCACTGTGCCTGCCTGCAACCTGCAAAGGGCTTTCCAACGCTTTGGATATTTTAGAAGAAATCAGCAGCAGCATCGTACGTCTCAACATTTGATTTGCTCCGGTTTTAGGGAAACATGGCCAGGGAAGAGTCAAACATTCCTTAATCTCAGCCAAGCACCATTTTATTGTCGAGGCAAAGGTAACGCAGGTGGACAGTCCCAGCAGTTCTCTGACAAGAGCACATGGCCCTTCAATCAACACAGTACAAAAAGCACAGTAGCTGCCTAGTGTCCCAAAGGACAGAGGTCGGCAAGGGCAGCACCATGCTGACCCGGCAGGGAGCATAGAAGCAGGTGACCAGGGACAGATTCAGTATTCCCCTCCCCTCCCACTCTGAAAAACAACACAGGCCTGATCACCCAGAAACGGACACCCAGGTTGTGGCCTGACAAGCTGTTCGGGGAAAGGCTGGAAGTCCCTGACTGCTGGTCATTGAGGCGTCGGCAGAAACAGCCACATGTCCCTCAAAAGCTGGGCTCCTGCTGCAGCTCCACCAGTGCGAGTGCTCGAACTGATGCAAACAGGCCAGCAGCATGGAAACTACCATGCTTGCTAGAGCTGCTACAAGAGGGCTAGGCCACACGGGGGGAGATCAGTATCCAGAGTGTCTGGAACACTCACTAGTGCTAGCGCTAGGAGCAGCTGTAGGACATTCTAAGAACAAAATCCTAGAACAGATAAGCCCCAAGAGACTTTTTTAAACCCTACAGCAGCCACCCCCCCAGTCCAAAGACAGCAGCTGATCTTCAGTCTAGCAGCATCAAGGCTTAGTATAACCTAGAGGGCATATCCCCAGTACAGAATCAGCATGAGCCTGGAAGCAGCTACTCCAGTGATCCAGTCTGTTTCTTAGCCCTGCATTCTTTGGGGCTTTACTTCCCAGTCTTGCATCATCAATGTGACATGCTCCCAGCTCAGGCAAAACCCTGCCTGACCTTGGCCAGAGCAGAAATCCCAGATTGCTGTCAGTGTCCAAGAAAGGCCCATTTGCCTCTGGCAAGTCAAACTTGGCAAGAAATACACATACCTCATAGCAGCCCAGCCTCAGTATCAAAGGCCCTAGGACACCTCTTCAAAATGGGGCTCTGCTTACACTCACCCCCACAGCAGCAGGACTTCCCTGGAGTCCTCAAGCAGGAGGAGGGGGCAGTAGTTTAAGCTACTCCAACTGTTCTCCCCCCTCCCATTTTTAAGCGGTCAAAAGTAAAATATGACAGATATTAAAAAATAATGCAGCCACTTCCCAGTCCTTTGGTACAGACACTGGCCACAGCAACCCCCCACACACTGACACCACAAGCATATGGCACATTTTGTTTTTAAGTGTTTGCAATTCTGCCGGGAAAAGGCTTCCAAGCCTCCCCTGCCAGCCCCCTGCCCACTTGTTTTGTTTCACACACACACACACACACACACACACACACACACACACACAGACAAAATGAGAAGTTCTGTTCTTTGAAGGAGTCCAATAGGAACAATCGCGGCTATCGCTTCCGCTCGCCCTTCTGTGTTCTCTTCTTCTCCTTGTCCTTCCGCTCCTGCTTGGCTAGCTTGTCCTTCTCACGCTGGAGCTTGTCTTGCTCTTTTTTCTTCTGGGACTCGTCCCGCAGAGAATCTCTTTCCAGCTTCCTTGCGTTCACAACATCCTCCACGTTTGTGTTACGGAACAACGCTGCTTGCAAGGTAAGGAGCGTAACTGATATGCTTCAGCCCCTGGATTCTTCTCAGTGCTCTCTGCCCATGGGTCTATTTAAATTGGCATGGAGGAGTTAGTACGTACACTTGCTATAGAGGGGACTGCCTTATCCCAGACCTCCTCCCCCCCCCCTTTCCTGAAGTACCTGATATTGCAGCTTTTTGTTAGCAAGGCCAGCAGTCCATGCTGCGCTCTCTCCAGGCTGCTTTGCAGCGGAGCCCCCCCTCCATAGAAAGCAGAAATCTAAAGATGGCTTCTGGGTCCCCACACCATCTGCAGACAAGCTCTGCTCTCTGCTGTGTGCCCAGGACAGCAGCATGCATGGAAGAGTCTCACTGTCCAGTGCAGGACCAGAGCCCCTCGGCGCTACGCAGAAGGCTGCCATAAGGGCCAGGGATGAGATTCTCCCGCAGACTGCTGGGCAGGGGTTTTCATAGTTGTGACCATGAACAGGTTTCCTGGCTCCTGCACTACATCTCAATAGGGCGAAGGGCTTAGCCAGCAGTTCCACCAGCCCCGCTCCCGCTGCGTCTTCCCAAACCCCCACGGTCTAAGGTGCAGAGATGTTATGGGCAGCACCTCCGCCTCCCGTTCAGGGCCCCACGATCTCTCCTGCCTCGTGAGCCACATCAGTGGCAAAGCAGCAGTGTCTGATGGCAGTGCTAGGAATGGGGTGGAGACAAAGATTTGCCTCGAGAGCCATTGGCAGCCACACAGAACTGGGTGCCCATGCAGCTCAGATATGCCCATTTGCCAGGCGGAACGCAGAGCAGCAGATTACCAGAGCTTGCATATCAGTGGCCATGCTTTCTGCTGTAACGCATGGCCAAAGGAGGGAAACGGGCTTGTACCCTTGTCTTTGCTTCATCACAAAGGAAGCCTGAAAGTTTGGGATGGAGGGCGAAGCAAGGGAGGTAATGGAGGTGCTGCTTGGATTTTACATTAGAACCAGGAACAGCAATCCCGCTAGCCTACTCCCTGGAGGAGCATTTGCTGCCCTAAGACACTCAGGGCTGGACAGCACAGGTTTCGCACTCTTCATGTTACATCTTAAAAGCTGATCTGGTTCTAGCTGGCCAGTGCCTGGGCAAGCGGATGGGGTTTTTATGCCTTGTCCAGTTCACGAGGGCCAAGCCTTGGCAGAGAAGCACATTTCAATTACGTTAAATCTAAACAAATAGGGAAAGTGGCACAACCCCCTTCTGTGGAAAGAGAGAGAGGGGTGCTCAGCTGGCCTAGTGCACAACTGTGACTACCTATGGGACTTCACCCCATCAGCAGGTTGTACCACTAACTAGGCTGTTTCTAAACCAATCTAATGAGACAATGCAAAACACTGTGCAGTTATATACAAGAACCTCCCAAGCAGGGGTAAATCAGCTCCACTGACTGCAAAGGAGCTTGGATGATTTGTGCCAGCTGAGCCTGCCCCAGATGTGGTTTGGGCGCTCTCCTTTCATAACAAAAGGGGGGGCTGAATCTTTCATGGTGTTCGATGCTGAATGGAAATGTGTTTGGTAACAGGTTTGGTAACATGACCTGAAGAAGTCATTGCTCCTTCCCTCACGAGGTATACCTGGACCTCCTTCCCTGGCCTGCTTTGCTGGAAGTGAACTGTGCTCCCAAGGTAACAAAAGCTAACAGTGGGGGATGGGAATGTTCAGTTTTTATACATCAGGGAACAAGCGAAGGTCAACTTTAAACTCACTTCCCTTTGTATCTTACACTGCCAGCTGGAACATGAGCCCCATGCAGAGTATGACTTACAGCCATGGCTAAGCAGACCCAATAACAGGATCCTTTTCACTCCTAGACACATGGGGACAGAAGTTGCCCCTTGATAACTTGATTAATTGTATCCCAAACTCCCTGAGTTTGATACCGTGGACAGCGTGCACAGAATCACATTATGCAGGAATCATACCAGTTGCCTCTGTCCTCTCTGAAAATGTAGGGTGCGTTTTTTTTTATACCGTTTAGCATCGGCCCAATTCTGCCCCCCACTAGATCCAGCAGATTTACCTGGGACTTAAATGGGAACAAAGCCAGGCTGACACAGGGCACTTCTGAAAACAATATCCTTTGAATTTAACAAGCCAACCCACATGTAGCAATAGAGAGGCAGTTAGTGGCAGCTCAGAGAGGACAAAGGGAAATTCAATGCAGAACTTACAGGCCTTCCAGAAAAGCCTCAGTGACACGTGAGCTGAGATTTTAAAAGGATACATTTTTCTGATCCGATCGTTAGTGCTGCTGCAGTGGCTCCATCCTGCTCATCTGCTCCAGTGAATAACTAAGGAAACCTGGTAGCTCAGAATGAAACTCTGCACCTCACTAGTCTTCTCTGTCCTAGGAACTCAGTGCAATCAGACATTCAGTCAACACAACAGAGGAGGTGCCAGAAGCTGAGGTCCAGACTGATCCAAGGACTTACTTGATGTCACACAGATCGAGGAATAGAACCCAGGGCTATAAAACCAAGTAGACATCCCCATCCTTTAATATACCAGCTTTCCCCAGGAAAGCTGCCATCTGCCCCTGGGAAGAGCCCAACTACTCACTAAGAGGAGCAGCTTGAGAGTGCCGCACACATTAGCTATCACCAATGCTACACAAGCAGGCTGCTGGGACCAGCCCATTCTAGCCCTGCTTCCAAGAACAGATCGCACAAGCATCGCAGGCTGTGGCCCAGCCCATACCGTCACTGGGTTCTGGGATGGAGGTGGGAGATGCCAAGGGGAAGTGCACAGGAGGGGGCAGGAAGCCTCTTCTCATAGCAAGAGTTCTCTGCCTTTGGTTTGCTTCCATGGCTCCTTCAGATTTGTGCTCTACAGAACACTGGGCAATGCCGCTCCTGCCAAGACAGCTACAAGAGAACAGAAGGGGGCGTGAGCGGTCCTAGGTCTCTAACTAAAATCCAAAGAGGCAAGAAAGCGCCATGGGAGGCAGAATCACACTTTCACCCTTAAAAGTAGCCTGGGAAGGTGGCCAGCAACATGAGGCTTGTGACAGGGAAAGGATATTCCTCCTCGTCTGTTACGTTAGCATACTGGGCCAGGAGGGCAGCTTTCCTCAGCTCTTCATCCTGGGAAACCTTCTTCGGCTTCACCACGATCTGGGCCTGCTTTTCGATCATGCTGGCAATTGCCTGGATCTCATCTGGGAAGGAGAGCAATCAGGGCATTAATGGGTGTCCCCATTACTGCCACCAGCTGGGGGCTCACATGGCCAGAGAGGCAATGGCTGGCGCCCCAGCACAACAGCGGCCACAAAAACACCAGCACAAGAGGCACATTTTTTCAAAGACATTGACCATCTCAGAGTTAGGCGATTCATGAAGCCAAGAATAAGGATCTAAGTGCAATAAATCCGTATTTTTTGTCAAAGTACTAATATATGTTGCTACCTACATTCTGAGTGTCCCCAGAGACATGGTCTGGAAAATAAAGCTCTTGTTGATCAAGACATGCGAAGCGTCAACACTACCTTCCTTTTTCTCTCTTACGCCAGCATTCTGAGCTTCAGACCACTTCACGACTATTTCCCTGCAGACATCTTGTAACAGATCTTCCTCCTAGTAAGGGAAAGATTTTCAGTTTCTGAACTAAGTGTCTGTCTGCTTTACAATCAGCATGAATAAAAGACTCTTAGAGAATCAGAAAAGCAAGAGCCAAGTCAGAAGGAGAAATTTAACTCTCCATACCACACTTAACAGGATACAAGCAATTCTTAAATTCTCTGTTGAACTGGGGCTAATGCACGGACTTTTGACCTACCCAAAGAAATTTTCCAAGATCCTTACATAACATCTATTATAGCCTTTGGGTGAGTGTTCAGGTGATCCCCACACAAACATCAGCACAAAGGGTCTGATCACTGCAGCATTTCAGGACAGGCTGGGTGGGTATGTTTCACATGTCAGTGAGATTCAGGGCTGGCAGGTGTGATGGGTTCTTAGCCCTAGTGGGTGGCACCCTCTGCTGGCACCAGACAGCAGGTACAATATGGGCAGCATCAAGACAGACATCCCACCATCACTGGGATGCCAGAACAGCTGGCCTGAGCGCTGCTCTGAATTGCCAGAGGATGCCGTGAAGGCTAGAACTTTAACAGGATTCAAAAGAGAGCGAGATAGATTCCTGGAGGTTAGGTCCATCAATGGCTGTTAGCCAGGATGGGTAGGGATGGTGTCCCTAGCCTCTGTCTGTCTGGAGGTGGGTGACAGGTAATCCTCATGCGATCCCTCCCTCTGGGGCATCTGGTATTGGCCACTGTGGGCAGACAGGACACTGGGCTGGATGGACCCTTGGTCTGACCCAGTCTGGCCGTTCTTATGAAAGGGTGGCCTCAGAGTGCCAGTCACTTTTTGCCAAAAACATCCCACTACTGTTTCCATCCATTCCGTTCCCCTGGTGGCAGCACCATATCCACCACATGGTATAACCCAGCAGAGAGTTGCTCCACACATCCCTACAGCTACATTACTACAGGATGAACCAATAGGCCTAGACTAATTGGTTCATCTTGTTGACTACACATATTCTCCAACCTTGCTGTCTCTGTACCAGAGGCAGCGGGGTGGAGGCTGGGGAGTGGGAGCCATGAGGCTCTCCACAAGCATCGGATCCACCTGCCCCCACCACCCGTGTGCTCCTGCCTCTGATAGAGAGGCAGTAGCATGGAGGGTAAGATGGGCAAATGGAGCCAATACACATGGAAGCAGGCTCTCCACCTCCTAGAGGTGGCAGGGGGAGATAGGAGCCACTGCTGGGGGGAGCTGACTTACAAGCTGGTTTCCCCCAGTACCAGCTCCAGGTGCCACCTCTCACTCCCGCCTCCCCCCCACACATACACACACGCTGCTCACTCTGACAGAGGCAGCAGCATGGAATGGGAGGCTGATATGAAGCAGCCTCTGTCCATAGCAGCCCTGATTTGCTGCAGACAAAGGCTGCTCCATGGCAACAGCTCCTGTCTGCAGCACATCTGAGCTCCCCACGGACAAAGGCTGCTCTGCATCTCAAACCATGGCCAGTAGAGTTAGAGACAATACTGACAAGGATACTAGTTCAGTACTACAGTTGGACCTCCCTGGTCCGCACCCTCAGTATGTGACTGGTCCTGGATGAGGGATTTTTTAAGAGCAGGGAAGGTCATTTCTGCCTCCCCCTGTTCCCCCAGCCATAGCCTCGCTGCCAAACTTCCCTCCCTTTCCACCGTCGCCAGCCCCTCAGCACAGTGCTCCTGGCCCCACAGGGCAGCGTCTGTGCTGGGGTTCAGTTGTGCCACCAGGCAGCAGCCTTGCTTGCACTTCAGCTTTGCTGGCCAGTCCTGGTGCCTCCCTGGGTTTCAAATAGGCCAAGTGGCAGTGGGGCTGCCGGGTACTTTACTGTGCCGCCCCACTCACAGGTCCCTGGGCAGCAGCCCTGCTGCTGGGCTCCAGTCCTGCAGGGCAGCCCCACTGCCTCCCGCCCCCCCACCCAGTGTCACCACTGGGAGGCAGCCCTGCTGCAGGGCTCCCAGCCACCAGCCCTCTACAGGAATCTCTTGTCATGGAACATCACTGGTCTAGTTGCCAGACCAGAGAGTCCCAGTTAAGAGAGGTTCAACCTGTAGATGGAAGTGATATAGATTCCCGAGTGCTGTCTATCACAGCTCAACAAAGCAATGCAGAGTTGCTTCACCATCTGTTTCTCTACAGTCTCCCTCTAAAATGGAAGCTTAGAGACCAGGCAATAATTCGTTAGAGGGGAACGACCAACAGAATTCACACTGGATCTCTTCATTCAAAAAGTCTACAGCTGGGGTCCTCAAGCTTACTTGATTGTGCCCCTCCCCACCTATCTTTGTGTCTGTAAGTAGCTTAGTGCATCCCTACCACACATGGACATAGTGATTTTTAAAAAAATCAGTGTATTAAAAACAGCAATACAGTGATTCAAACAGAGCCAATGATCCACTGTAACAGAACCAAAGCAAAACTGATTGCGATTGATGCACACAGTGTTGCAGCAAATGGAGTAACCTACAGATGACAATGACTTTATACAATGCTATGGAAATTTTAAAAAGTCAAATGTTAAAATGCCCAGTGCCATCAGATGGCCTGATATGTCTGGAGGAATCAGCTTCGCTAGTTATCAATTTTTGTGGGGAAAATGTGCAGTTGTCCTCCTCTCCAAGCTTTTCCTGCCCTTCCCTGCATACGTCCCATCCAACCCCTCATCCCATTTGAGAGCCTCTTGTCTGCAGAAATCTCACCCAACAGCTCACCAGACATTGGCTAAAAGCCCTGAAGTTCAAAAATAGAGAAAGGTTCTGATTTTTTCTTGATGATGCGGTGATGATGACAGTCAACATGTGTCTTAGATAGCTTTAAGGGTCTATTACCATGTTATTTGACTCACAATCAAAGATGATTTAATTCTACAGAAGCTGGTAAACAAGCAGAATTGCAAAACCTTAAGCACCCAGCCTCATACTCAGACAACTGCATGGAGCTTTCAGAAAGGCCAACTGGGACTAAGCTCTTCCCCTTGGGGTAAAGCAAACCAGTTTTGAGTACCAGGGGAATTAGAAGGAAAGTCTCAAGGTACATCCAGAGAGAAAGTAAGGTCAAGGAAACTATAGCAACATACAGGATGCCCACATGAGTCCCAAGATTAACCCCATCGTGGACAGTCTTGAAGACACACACAGGTCAGGGTTAACTTTTTACAGAGAGAATTACTTGAGCCCAGAGATAGATGTACAAAGAAAAAGA
>JANRFK010006689.1:2033046-2049900 GCA_030068395.1 Apalone spinifera
CAGCCCAAGGCCCGGCTGGTTTCGTGGGGCCGTTCGCGCCCAGGGACTCTCCTGCTGCGGCCGGGGGCCTGGGCCTGGCGCCCCCTGACCTGGCTCGGTGGGGCCGGGCTGACTCGCGCTGCCGGCGGTTCGACCTGCCGCCTCTTCCCTTCTCTGCAGAGGCCGCTGCCTGCGCGGACCGCGGGGCCTGACCCTGAGAAGCGAGCGGAGCCGCTGGGCTCCTCCGGCCCCCGCGATGGGCAAGAAGGGCAAAGTGGGGAAGAGCCGTCGGGACAAGTTTTACCGCCTGGCGAAGGAGACTGGTGAGCAGGGCGGGCGGGTGGCGAGTTCGGGAGGCGCCTCTCCTGGGCGGTGGCTGTGCCCACCAGCCCCCACATCCTGCCTCTGCGGGGCCGTGACCCCCCAGCAGGGCCCGGGCTGTTCTCCCCATCACCGCTCAGTCTGTCTGTCTCCTCATGCCTGCCCTGCTGCAGCTGCTGAGGAGTGGGTGATGGGCACCCAGTAGTCTCATATCCCCTGTCGCCCCCTCCCACCCCGTTGCTCTGGCCGGGTACCGGAGCCACCACCAGCTTCCCCAGGGCAGGGAGCTGGTGCCAGTTGACCAGGGACAGCTGGGCCCACCCAGACTCTGTAAAGCTGTGACCCTTCCTCTCTTTAGGGTTTCGCTCACGATCCTCCTTCAAGCTGATTCAGCTCAATCGCAAGTTCCAGTTCCTGCCGAAATCCCGCGCGCTGCTGGACTTGTGCGCAGCCCCCGGTGGCTGGTGAGTGACCGACCACGACTGCATCATCAGAACCCGGCAGTTACCTCTGGGTGTCAGAGGCAGGAACATCCTGCCTGGCTTGATAGAGCTCCAGCCAGCTCGCTTGCACCCAGGCTCAGCTGGGCCCTGGGGAGGGCCAGAGCCCCTGGACAGCGAGGTCAGATGGCCTGCAGTAGAGCAGCACTGCAGCCCCACTGCATCCTGGGCTCCATCGGCAGCTAACCAACTGCCTTTGGGGCAGGTGAGCTGTTGGGCTGCATCTCCATGGCTTTGGGACAGGAACAGGAGCTGTCCAACATCAGCCTCCTCCCAGGGCTGGCAAACAGGCTGGTGCCAGGGGCCAACTTGCTGTATGTGCTGGACTCCAAGGGCCCTGCCCTGCCCCAAGCCCTGGGTACTGCTCCATAGCGGGCGGCTTTGAAAGCCAGGAGCTGCTGGTGAAAGGGGTGCGAGTCCTGGAGCTGCTGCTGGTGTATTGCCCGCCTGTAGGGCGGCACTGGCCGTGTGTGGGCTGCAGCCCCAGTCTAACTCCTCCATACAAGGCATCACCCATGAAAGATGAGGGCAGAGCCTCCATCCCTCCACTGTGTCCTCTATCCCCACAGCTCAGCCCGTCTCGGACCGGCCTGGGGTGGGGTGATTGCAAGCAGCATATCCAAGGGTGGGTGCCAGGAAGTGGCTCTGGAGCCCAGTGTGGCCTGGGTTTCTCCCATCAGGCCCCTGGAGGCTGTGACAAGGGAGGGCGTTGTGGGTCAGGGAGGGGGTGAGGTGAGGCCTTACTCTCTCCTCTCCACAGGCTGCAGGTGGCCTCCAAGTTCATGCCCGTTTCCAGCCTCATCGTTGGTGAGTGATGGAAGCCTGCGGGGGGGTAGGCCTGGGAGAGACGGGACAGTTGCTGTGGGGCTGGTTGGGAGTCGGACACTATTCCTCGAGGACGGGGGGGACGCCCCCATGGGGAGGGGGTCCGGCAGATGCTCAGTCTCTCTCTCCTAGGGGTGGATTTGGTCCCCATTAAGCCCATCCCCAACGTGGTGACGCTGCAGGAGGACATCACCACAGAGAAGTGTCGCCAGGTAATTCCTGCCCTGCCCCCCCACGCCTGCTGAACCCCGACAGCCAGGTGCTCTGGTGCATCTCCCTTGGCCCTGCTTGGGGGAAGGGTGCATCATGTCCACCCACCCTCCAGAGGCCTCCCTCCAGGCCATCTACCCCGATTCCACGGAGGGTACGAACCTTGGGGGCATCTCAGCTGCTCTGTTCTGGGATGTGGATTCTATAGGCAGGGAGCCTGGGTCTCAGTGAAGAGGCCTGGCTGGGGGGGAGGGGCTGCAGACTCACTAAATACCCTCCCCCCGCTGCGGGGAATGTGAGGGGGGCTGGCAGGCAGAGAGCATGTCCCAGGCTCACCCCCTGCCCTTGCCGCCCAGGCCCTGCGCAAGGAGCTGCAGACGTGGAAGGTGGACGTGGTGCTAAATGACGGGGCTCCCAACGTGGGGGCCAGCTGGGTGCACGACGCCTACTCCCAAGGTACGTCCCCTGCTCTGCTGGCAGCCCGGCCCCTGCGATGGCCAAGGACTCTGCCCCATCCCGAGCCCCTGGGGCAGCGCAGGCAGAGTCCAGCTCCACAGTCTTGTGTTCCATTATCTCTGGCCTCTGGGGCAGCAGCACTGGGTCCACGGGGTCAGCCCACTACGAGGGATCGGGGCCCCCCAGCATGGCTCACCAGCTCGGGGCACAGTAGCAGGAGGCCTAGGCCCTGTGCAGGTGAGGGACGGAAACCCCAGGGGAGGGAAAGAAGCATGACCTGCTGCACAGAGGGCGTCTCTGGGGGATTGTCTCAGCAGGTCCAGGGCTGAGTCCAGCCCAGCTCTGCCCCATAGCCCCTTAGGTACCACAATGGCTGGCACTGTGGGAACCAGAGTCCAACTAGATCCCCAGCCTGCCCCGCCTGGGAGCGACGGCTCAATGGCTTTGGCGCTGACCCACCTTCCTTCTCCGCTCCAGCCAACCTGACGCTCATGGCTCTGAAGCTGGCCTGCGAATTCCTTTCCAAGGGCGGCTGGTTCATCACCAAAGTTTTCCGCTCCCGCGACTACCAGCCCCTCCTGTGGATCTTCCAGCAGTTCTTCCGTAAGGTGCAGGCCACCAAGCCGCAGGCCTCCCGCCACGAGTCGGCGGAGATCTTCGTCGTCTGCCAGGGTGAGTGGGGAGGTTGCTGGGGAGGTGGGGGTCGCTGGGTGCTGGCTGTCTCCTCTGATCTGATCCTTTCCTTTCCCTTCTCTCAGGATACCTGTCTCCAGATAAAATCGACAGCAAATTCTTTGATCCAAAATTCGCCTTCAAGGAAGTTGAGGTTCAGGCCAAATCTGTGACCGAGCTGGTGACCAAAAAGAAACCAAAGGTACAAGTGAGCAGCCCGGTGGCTTGGGAGCAGAGTGCCACGCACAAGGTTGAGGAGAGGGGGTCACAGCTCGGAGTGGGGCTGGGGGAGGCTGTGGCACATGAAGCCGGCTGCTTGCGCATCCTGTCGGGCTAGGAATACAGACTCTTGGCGCTCCACGCAAGTCTACTTCCTAAACTGGTGCAACCTGTGTGTGAAATTGCCTGGAGTGGGGGAGATACAAATGGAAAATGGATGAAAATTGGGAGCCCTCTTTCAAGGCTGCTAACATGGCCAGAAAGCCCCGGTCTGCAGCTACGGGGCACTTGGCTTAAAATTCCATTCTGCCTCAGGGATGAAGTAGACATGAAAAGCAAACGCTTCTTTTGTTTGTTTTAAATCTGCCCCTCGTCCTAGTGTTAGGCAAAGGAGCAGGCAGCCCTTCTCACCTGCCGTCTGTACCCGGTGCGATTTCCCAACCCCTCCCCCGTCCCCGCTCCCCCAGCAGTCTCTCTTCCAAGCTGAGAAGTCCCGGCCTGCCTGTCGCTCCTCATACGGAAGCCATTCCAGTCCCGACTGTTTAAAGAATATGTGTGCTTGGCGAGAAGCGGGGGTCTATGGGGAGACGGTGAAGTACTTTGTAGTCCATTACTAACTGAGGGGGTATTAAAATGAGGGCTGTGACGGGTTACCTCACAGCTCCCTGCCTGGGGGACCCACCGCCAGTGCCACCCCGTCTGTGGTGGGCCTGGATACCCGGGAGATGGGCTGCTCTGATCTCCCAACATGTGCAGCCTCTGCCGATGGCTGGCGTGGCGGGGCACAGTCAGGTGGGGCTGGAGCAGCGCCTACCTGGGGGGGTTCCAGCCCAGCAGTGGATGGGTCTGGCATGGCCCCCTCCCCTGCTCACCCCCTTTAATTGGTTAACTAGTTAGCCAGTCAAATGGGATTTTGGATCCCTAATTAAAGCTGCTCTGTTAAGGATAAAGTTGAAATGCAGCAAGTCAGATGAGTAGCACCCAAAGGGTTGGGGAAGAGCAGGCTGGGAGGGTCTGCAGCCAACGTAATGGGGATGGGGGGTCTTGTCAAACAAGCCTGGTTCTGTGCCCTGGAAGGTTCTTGGCTTGGTTCTGTGCGATGCTCCGAAGCAGGCGGTAGTGGATTAAGCGCATAGCGAGCCCTAGGGCAAAGGAACAAGGAGCGCGGGGCAGGCCTCCAGACGGGGGCCTGCAGCTGCACGGCAGGGACTCTGGAAAGGGGCAGCGCCGCCCGAGCGCCCAGTGGGATGCGGACGTGCTCTGTGGCCGAGGGGAGTGGGAGCCGGAGAGCCGTAGGGCGCTGCTGGGAACCACACGGGACGCTGCGCCTGGGCGTGAGGGCTGCGGAGGTCGACCGATTCACGAGGGGGCAGTCGGAGCCGCGTAGAGCGAGTCCGTTTCACTGAGCACTGGGAAGAGCCAGAGGGGCTTGATGCCTGCGGTTTGATCTTCACAGGGAGAAAGTTCTGGCGACGAAGGGGCTTGTTAAAGCGACAGGCAGAGCGGGGCAGCCTGGCTGGGAGCTGACGTTGAGGCAGAAAGTGTCCCGAGTGGGCAGTGGCCGATGGAAGGAACTGCCCGGGGAAGGGGGTGACCCCTCTCTTGGGGTCATCCACTCCAGGCTGGATGCCTTCGGGGAGAAGCTTTGGCCACTGCAGGCCATGGGGCGGCCTGGCCTCGGCAGGAGGTTGGACTAGCTGGTCTAATGCACCTGACCCCGCCCTCCTGTCTTGCAGGCGGAGGGATACGCAGAAGGTGACACGACGCTCTATCACCGCTTCACGCTGCTGGATTTCCTCAAGGCCCCCAACCCCGTGGATTTCCTCTCCAAGGCCAATGAGGTGAGTGTCCTGGGCGGGGCGTAGCCTGCCCGCATGGGAACAGAGCAGAGGCGGCCCACAGGCCATTGGCTGTGTGCTGGGCTTGGCTCCGCCCGATGGCGGCAGTGCCGTTAGCCATCTGCAGGGACCCACGGCCTTGGGCGCGGGGCTACGGGCCTCAGGGAGGAGGCGGTTGCAGCCCTTCTGCTTTGGCTCCTGCTTAGATCACGCTGGGGGACGGCGAGCTGGAGCGGCACAGCGCCACTACCGAGGAGCTGCGCCAGTGCTGCCAGGACATCCGCGTGCTGGGCCGCAAGGAGCTCAGGTACCGGGGAGCACAGCCTGGGGTGGGGAGGGGCCACGCTGGGGGGCTCCCTCTAACTCCTGCCTCTGCCCAGGGCCCTGCTGAACTGGAGGACAAAGCTCCGTCGCTTTATGGCCAGGAAGCTGAAGGAGCAAGCCAAGGAGCTGGACATCAGGTAGGAGGGCAAACGTGGCCTCCTGCATCTGCAGCTACCGTGTACCCTGGAGGCGCCGGGACGCCGGCAGCTCTGTAATGGCTTTCTCCCAACTGGAGGCGATGGGGGCCGCGGCGGGATGCGCTGAGACTGAGAGGGCGCATGCGGGGGGAGGGCGCAGGCTGAGTGACTCCCGTCTGCGTATTTTGCTAGTCTTTCAAGTGCTACCAGACTATTGGTTGTGTGTTAAGCGTTTCCTGTCTCTTGGCAGCTTGAGCTCTGGCGAGGAGGAGGAGGGTGGCGAGGAGGAGCCCAAGAAGGGGTCAGGAGCAGCCAGGGACCGAGCGGCGGAGGAGGAGGAGGAGGAAATGGAGCTGAGGCTGGCGGAGCTGAAGGCCGAGGAGGTGGCTGAGCTGAAGAGGTGAGCACTGCCCATCCTGGGGCTAAGCCAGAGCCCGCAGGGCCCCGTGCAGGCTGGGGAGCTTCTGTTAGCTCCGTGTCTCTCCTCCCTGCCACTTTCTGGCCCGTCTCTGAGAGCCGGTTCTGGCTCAGACACTCGCCCGCCTGAGCTGTGAGGGAGACAGGCCCGAGCTCCGTGCTCTGCAGCAGAGTTGGGACTGGATCCCTCGAGTCCTGCCAGCGGGGCCTCTGGGCCTCCCAATGACTTGGCTCCATGTGTCCCTGCAGCAGCTGGGCCCGCTGCCTGTGGAGCAATTCTGCCCCAGCCACGCCCTTGTGCTGTGCTCCCGCAGAGTGGCCGACAGCCTTGTGGGAGGCTAGTGCCCCCTACCCCCCAGCTGTGCAACATGGCCCTGCAGTGGGGAGAGGGAGAGCTGTGGGCCCAGCCCCCCAGCACAGGGGCGGTCAGACAGGCCCGCTGGCAGGCAGGCTGGGGCAGTAGAGCTCCCATCCCCTGACGGCAGCCCCTGGCTCCCCCAGGAAGAAGAAGAAGATCCTGAAGGAGCAGCGGAAGCAGCGGGAGCGTGTTGAGCTGAAGATGGACTTGCCCGGCGTCTCCATCGCGGACGAGGGCGAGACAGGCATGTTCTCCCTCCGCACCATCGGCCAGGCCCGGGTGAGGCTCTGGTGGCGGCAGCTGGCGCCCACCCGCAGGATGGCCCCGTCTGCTCGGAGCGGGGCAGAGCCGGGGGCAGGAGGGGGGATTGTGGGCTGGGGCAGGGGGCGGTTCTGGGCGTGAGCTGGGCCGGGTGATGTGCGAGGGGCACTGCAGGGATGTGGGCGAGGCCCGGATGAGCCGCTGGCTGGGGGAACTGGGGGCCTGGTTCCGTTTTCCTGGGCCCAGCTCCTGATTCTCCCCCTGGGCCGCAGCTGCTGACCGAGGTGGCCCGGGGGGACATGGCAGCCGCTGATGCCTTCCTGGAGGCGCCGGGCGCCGATGATGACGTGGCCCTGTCGGAGGACGAGTCGGACGCTGTGTCGCTGGCCAGCGACCTGGGCTCGGACGAGCTGGCCGAGGTGGAGGAGCGGCAGGGGCGGCTGCAGGAGGCCGCGCGGGGCCTGGCCCCAGCCCCAGTGAGGTCAGAGCTGGGTTGGGGGGTGCTCAGCCATGTGCCCTGGGCTGGGGGCAGGCGGGGTCCTGGTAGTTGCAAGAAATTGCTCAGGTGGGAGCAGCCTGGTGGTGGGGCCAGAAAGTGCCTCGCGGGCCGGGAAGGTCCCAACGCAGCGTTTCCCAGACGGGATCCCGACCCTGCACCGCCTCTGGAGTGGGCGGCTGCCGAGCCCTGCAGGCGCCAGCAGCTGGGGGAGGCTAGTATTGGGGCATTGTGGGCTTGGCCGTTTCAGCTTTGTGACATTCACAATTGGTAAATGCTTGGAGTGTGGAGTGTAGGGAAAGGGCCTGAGAATTTGGTAGGGCCTAGCCAGGAGGGCGCCGGGCAAATGGGCTTCTGGGCTCCCACAGGGGCTGTCCCGGGCTCGGTGGTAACGGGGGGAGTCACTGCCTGGCCCTTCACCCTCGGCTGTGCCCAACCCATGGCAGCCCGAGGGAAGCAGCCCCTTCCCACCCGCTCCCTGAGCCGGCCCCCGGCTGTGTTGCAGAGGGATCGGCCAGCAGCTGTCAGACGAGGAAGGCGAGAATCCCCTGCTGGTGCCCCTGGAGGAGAGGGCAGTGCTGGAGGAGAGGCAGACCAGCCTGTGGTTCGGGAAGGTGAGTACCACACAGCTCTGGGGCGGGATGGGCCAGAGCCAGGGCTGCCCTCTGCTGGCGCCCCCTGGTGGCAGCACGGAGTGTGAGAGCCGTGGTGCTAATGGGAGCGTCCTGAGTTACCTTGGGGAGGCCTGGCTGAGACTGGGCAGCTGCAGGGCTCAGAAATTGGGGGGCAGAGTCTCCCCAGTTGGGCTGCAGGGACCTCAAGGAGGGGAGAGCAGTGGGGACAACCCAGGCGCGAGAGCCTGCATGCTGGCCCTGAACATCTATATACCCCCTTTGGCCCTGCCCCCACGTGTCCCCTGCTGCACCCCCTCCCCCCATGTCCACCTCTCCCTCTGTTCTCCAGCCAGCCCTGTTCTGCCCCCCATGACCGACCGCTCTCCGCTCCTAGGAGGCCTTTGCTGGCATTGAGGACGACGCAGATGAGGCCCTGGAGATTGGCCAGGCGCAGGCGCTGTCTGAGAGGAGGGAGCCGCTGCCAGGTGAGAAGGGCTGCGTCGTGGCATGGGGGGCTCACTGGCCCTGGGGTAGCACCCTGGGCGGCCAAGCCTGGGAGGGAGCTGGGCTCCATTGTGTAAGCAGGGAGGTGGACGAATGATCACAGAAACGCCTGGAGCCCTGTGCCTCAGCCAGCCCTCGGGACCCACTGGAACGGGGGCGAGGCTGGCGGGACGGGGCAGGTGCAGGTTCCCTGAGGTAGCAGGCTAGCCACTTGCTGTCCATTCGGCTCCCTGGGAAGCAGGATTCTCCCTGCAAGCTGCCCCAGCCCCTCACCAGAGGCCTCACTTGTCCCACCCAGGGAACGTGAGGGAGAAGAGGCAGAAGACACTGCCCTTGTGCCAGGACAGAGCTGCGGTGGATGAGGCAGCTGTGGGGGCTGGGCCCAGCGAAGCCCGGGCTGGGGGCAGCAGCGAGGCCGACGACACGGACAGCAGCAGCGAGGCAGAGGAGAGGTGAGACGCAAACGGGCCACTGGTCCCCAGGAGCGGCTGAGAGTGGTCCCCAGGCTGCCCAGTCAGAGGGATGAGCTGGGGGCTGTCCCGCCCCCGTCCTTAGCACCCTCGCCTTCCCCTCACGGGGCGCCGTGTAACGCTCTTCTTCCCCCCTTCCCCCCCAGGGAACCAGTGCAGAAAGGCAGGAAGCGGGCGCTGGCCGAGCCAGGCGGCTTTGAGGTGGTGCCCATCGAGGACCCAGGTGAGCTGCTGGGGAGAGGCAGCCCTGCTGGGGTGTCTGCACCCTGGGACACCAGCCCACAGGTGCAGGGCTGGGTGGTGGCACAGGCTCATCGGGTGGGGCCGGCACATAAGGCCAGCTGGGGTAGGGGGTAGCTGGCCATGGACACTGGAGGGGCTGGGGGCACCGTGACCACCCGAGTCCTAACTTGCTTGGCTCCCCCCCAGTGAAGAGAGCCCGTGTGCTGGACGCAGAGGGGCTCGCGCTGGGCTCTGTCATCGCCACCTCCAGGAAGGCCAAGCGGGACCTGATTGATGACTCCTTCAACAGGTAACGGGGCACTGGGAGGGCAGGGGGCACGCAGCTCCCCGGGGCGGGCACTGGGAGGGCAGGGGGCACGCAGCTCCCCGGGGCAGGTGCTCCCCGGGCTGGGCGCTGAGGGGATAAAACTGTGGTTTTGACCCCCGCCCGGGGTGACACCTTGTCTCCCTCTCCCCCCCACCCCACCCCGGGTGAGGTGTGGCCGGCATCACTTCCTCTTGTCTGACACCCCCAAGGTGGGGAGGCCTTCTGTAGCTCTGCCTGTGCCTGGCCCCGCCCTCACCTGCTGGGCCCCCCAGGTATGCCTTTAACGAGGAGGAGGGGGAGCTGCCCGAGTGGTTCCAGCAAGAGGAGCAGCAGCACCGCCGGAAGCAGCTGCCGCTGGACCGGCAGACGGTGGAGGAGAACCGGCAGCGCTGGCGCCAGATCAACGCTCGCCCCATCAAGAAAGTGGCCGAGGCCAAGGCTCGAAAGAAGCGGCGGGTGAGTTGTGGCCGGAGCCCTGTGGCGGGGTGGCCCTTCCCCTTCCCGCCTGCGCGGGTCCCCCAGCCGCCCCTGACCTGCCCCGTCTGTCCCAGATGCTGAAGAAGATGGAGCAGATGAAGAAGAAGGCGGAGGCCGTGGTGAGCACCGTGGATATCTCGGAGCGTGAGAAGGTGGCCCAGCTGCGGAGGTGAGTGACGGTCTTGGCCCGCGGTGATCGGAGCAACAGAGGCCTGCCAGGGAGGATGGGCTTCCAAAGCCTCAGGTGGCCTCCTGCCTCCACCCGCGCCAGGCCCAAAGGTAGCAGAGGTGCCTGGTGTTGGGGTCATGAGGCCGGGCAGCAGGGCCGACTGGGAGGGATCGGGGGCATCATGTGGCAGGTCCCGTGGCTGGGAGACAGGCTGAGCCTGGGAGCGCCTAGACATGCCCTTTGGGCCCGGCTCCCTCCCCGACGGGCAGGTCTCTAACTCCTCTCTCCTCCCCTCCGGCAGCATCTACAAGAAGGCCGGCCTGGGGAAGGAGAAGCGGGAGGTCACCTACCTGGTGGCCAAGAAAGGGGTGGGCCGGCGTGTGCGGCGCCCCGCGGGCGTCAAGGGGCACTTCAAGGTGGTGGACGGCCGCATGAAGAAGGACGTGAGGACTCAGAGAGGCAAAGAGAAGACAAAACGGCGCCGCAAGTGAGGACTCTGTCCCCAGGGGCTGGGCGGGGTGCAGGGGCCCCATGTGCCAGCCCTGGCCCTGACTCCCTGGCTGACTATGGCAACCTCTCCTTGATCGGGGCTCTCCATCTAGCCATGTGCGCAGGATCATGAGGTCACTTCCTGGGAACCAACTACACCAGCCTCCAGCTGTGGCTGCATGGGCTTTGCCAGCGCCCTGCCCGGGCTCGCTCTGCTCCGGTGATCGGCTAGCCCTGGCCACGTGGCTCCTGTGCTGACATCACAGCGGCGGTTTCTGGGCAAAGACTCCGCACGAGGAGGAACCCGCCTGGAGCAGGGCTGGGAGGGGCCGTGGCTGCTTTCACCTGGGCTTCCGGCTCCGAGCTGAGCCCTGTGCAGCCAAGGCCCGGCCAGTCGCGGGGCCTCCTTGGAGCCGGGGTCTGAGCAGGTGCCTAGTGGGGGGTCGCTGGGAAACATGAGCCAACGCTGGGTGGGGAGGCATCCCTGTGCCTGGGCCTTTCTCATCCCCACTGGCTGGTCTCCCTGGGGCAAGCTGCTCTGGTTCGCTCTGAAATTAAACCCTGTTCTCTGGGTCTCTGCTGCCCCTGCGGCTTTGTTGGCCTTGTGGCCGGGCCCCTGCTCCTCCCCTCGCTCTTCTCGCCCGCCTGTATGCAGAGCCAGCAGGTCCTTGGGGCTGCGGTCAGAGCCCATGGCAGGTGCAGCGGCCAGCACCTGGGCACCAGAAGGGCCAGCTCCCCACGTGAGCCTGTGTATTTGGGGCGCTCCCAGCCCTGCATCTGGAGGGGAAGAGGAGCCGTGAGAGAGGCAGCGTCCTGAATTGCGCCCCTGGTGAGCAGTGGGACGCTAGCTCCTGGGATGGGGGGCAGGGACAGAGGCCAAAGCCCAGGGACCATCCTGAACCTGGAATGGGATTGTTGACGGGGGGAGGGTCTTGTTCCTCCTGCTCTGGGCAGACACAGCCCAGAGTCGAGGGCAGGGCAGGCGCCACGTCTCCCGTCGCTGAAATGTCTCTGCTTCGCCAGCTCCCTGGGCCCGGCAGGTCCGGAGCAGGACACAGCTCAGTGAGAAGTGGGCCATGCCCAGCACCCACGCCTGTCCATGTAATCGCTCCCTGTTGCCTGCTAGTGAGTCCTGGCGCCTGGGCCTGTCTGTGCCTGGCACCAGTGTCTCCGGCCCGGGCCTGTCTGGAGAGGAGGGTCCCCGCCCAGCTCTGAAATGGACCCAGGAGCCTGCAGCATGAGCGCAGGGTGCTCCCGGCCGGCCGGCGCAGCATCTCAGCGTGGTAAGGCCCAGGCAGCGCCTCACAGCCAGCACAGCTGCAGCCTTTGCTTTTAACGTAGCCTTGGGGGGGTAACGGCCTGATGGGTTGGAACGGGGGAGGAGCCTCATCGGAACTCGGGACGTCAGAAGTCGGTTAAATAGGAAACAGCCTCTCGGCGGTTACACGCTCTGGGCGCTGCACAATACAGCTCAAATCAGCATCGTTCTGCAGCGCCCACTGCGATGCCTCCCTGGGAGCGGGGCCCCGTCCTGCCGGCTCAGCTCAGCTCCCAGGTAGGCAGCTTCCCTGCTGCAGATGCTGCTCGCCTGGCTCCCGGGGAGAGAGCTTCACTGCAGCACTGAAGCCACCTTGCCCGGAGTGAAGGGGGCAACCCTGGCCCGTCGGGCTCCCCGGAAGGAGGCTTCATTGCCCTGCCCCCCGGACGCCACCTTCTTGGGAGCCAGTTGTGTAACCGACACCATTAGCTGATGCTTACCAGTTAATGGGGCTCGTTACACTCAAGGGCTAGACATTAACACTCCACCATCCCCAGCTGGAACCAGACTGACCTTCTCTGTCCCCTTAGCCTCAGCTGCACAGACCTGTCCGTTTGGCCAGCAGAGTTGCTGACAGCAGTAGAAGGTTGTTATCCTGCAACTCGAGTCTGGAGAATGTAGCTATTAAATACCACTCTTTATAGAGCATGTGCAAACTGGAGGGGCTTTTTGAGAGAGAGACTTTGACACCTCGGGAAAAATGTGGCCAGGTTATAAATCCCTGCTCCTAGGTCAAAGCTCAGCACAGCAGTGGGATGAGTATTTACGGGGCAGTCACTGTGTTCTTCCCCTAGTTTTCAGAACAGCTGAGCTATGTGAAATGACGCCAGTCCATAAACAAACGGTGCGGCTGCCACCGGGCATGGAACCCAGGCTGGGAGAGTTACAGAGCTGCAGCTACGGCTCTGCCAGGCACCCCTCACTGGGGATTCGTGATTGGCCGAAAGCCTCCCAGGCAGCTGGCAGAGCCGGGGACTGGGCATGAGCTTCGGGAGCCAGGGATTCCCCAGTAGAGGCTGAAAGCCAGCACCAGCTCAGCACTTCAGTGGGGCTGATGCTCAGGACTGTGCTGGTGTAGTTGGGAGCCAGCTGTTCTGGAGGTGGGATGTGGGCTGGGTCCTAGCTGGCTTAGGCAGGTGGCTCACTGGATCCCACCACTCTGCAGCCTTCCCCCCTTGCACACTGTAGCGTGTTACCTGGTGGTGGCTTGCACCCTTGGTAATTCTGTGCCCCACCATTGATTATTGCTCCCTTGTGTGCCATGGGCACAGTTCGGCAGGCACTAGCGCAGGTTGTGGAGGGGCAGTTTGATGCCACAGGGACCATCTCAGCTGCTGCCCAGCCCAGGTCCCTAAGCAGCCCTGAGCCAGCAACTGTAATTAGCCCAAACTACCGCCCTTCTCAGCAACCTGGAGTCTTGTGTGGCACAGGAATAACGCAGCCCCAGCCCTGATGCCATTGGGTAGGGTGCACGTCAGTCAAACAAGTTATGGGCTCAGGATGAGCTGGGTGAAGCTGTCTGGCCTGTGGTGGGGGGAGGAGCCGGGGGCTGTGCCCAGCTTGGGAGGCCCCCCCCCGTCCAGCCAGAGCTGCTGCCACGTGCGCTCAGGACGGGCACCGGTGCTGTGGCTCTGCGGGGGCAGCGTGAGCCTGGTGCCCGGGAATGCTCCTGCTCAGGGACAGTCTGGCGGGAAGGCGAACGGGGATCGTTTTGAACAGTTTATGCCAGTGGTGGTTCTGGGAGTGCTTGCTTGTGTTCAGTCCGCCTAGGTGCGTGTGTGCTGCATGCACAATTTCCAGAAGCTTTTTACCCTTGGCAGTACCCGTCGGGCCAGCCGGGGAGCCCTCTGGAGTGGCGCCAAAATGGCCACGCACATTTCCCCTGCTGGCCCCCCGCCCCCCCCAGTTCCTTCTTACCGCCCCTGAGGGTTGCTGGAACGCTTGTCTTGCCCTTAGAACTCTTAGCTTGGGTAAATAGTTGTTCATTGTTGATGAGTTTTCTATTGTTAGAGTAATTAGGAGAGAGTTCGTTGGTTCGTTCCTTGTTTCCCCGGGGGGGGGGGGGTGTTATGCTGGGGCCTCAGGGCTTCAGAGCTTGCCAGCGCTGTTTGAAGCCTGTGCCCTGCAGTGACCTGCACAAGGGGTGCCTAAAGGGCCTGGGGGGAGGCCATCTGACCAACTCCTACAAAACATGCCAGCTCTTCAAGCCAAGGACCGAGAGAGGGACTTGAGACTTACACGTCTCCTGATGGAATTGGCACTCCAGCCCCAGGCACCATGGCTGAGAAGTGCACCAGGGAGGTTAGACACTCATCAAAGCGCCCCACGGTGTTGGAGCACCGGACGGTACCAAGGCACCATTCCCAGTCCCCGGCACCGAAGGTATGAATGGGGAGATCACCCTTGAGAATGGACCAAGGGACACATTCGCGAGAGGGACCCCCCGAGGCTTCATCTCAGGAGCGCCATCGACACATGCTGAGCTCCTCGCGGACAGGTAGCCCAGAGACCCAGGACCTGTCCATGGGTGAGGTCCTGCAGCCATCAACCCCGGATGTGTTTCTGGCAGCCCAGGAGCTGAACAAGCTCACATAGTCATCAGGGCTGGCACCGCGTGATACAGCTGTCCACCTAGGTCGAGATCAACAGGGAGTTAGGGCGATTCCAGTGCTACCTTCCCACGCACCGGGAGGGGACTCAGGTCCAGCACCAACCCCAACAGTGCAGGATCTGGTGCGGATCAGGATGACCATCCGTCGGATGCCACCAGCACCGAGTCCACGGCTATGCCCCTGTCGGCACTGCCACACCAGAGGAAACTATCAGCAATGGTGCAACACAGCCAACGCCACGGACAGGAGTCAGCTATGGCACTGCCATGGTCCGCATTGGATGCCTGTCGTCTGGGACATCATTGCAGCGCTCTGGCAGGTCGTGGACGTCGAGGTCTCGGTACCAATCCCAGTCTCGGCACTGATCCGGCTCGTGGCACTGCTCAAGGAGGACCAGCCCAACTGCGGTGCAGTCATGGCTGCCTCAGTGGCAGCCACCTCCTCATTGGCCCTTTTGGACCCCCTAGGCTTACCACCAGGGCCCTTCAGGGCTGGTGTCGGTGGTAGCCTCATCATACTCGGGACATAGGGCTATGCCACCCATGAGAGACCCTGTGTCAGAGAGCAGAGTCAGCCCCCCAGGTCGGGTGGGGGCTCAGTTTGCCCACTGCAGCAACTGCCCTCGTCGGGCCCTGCCCTGGTGCAGCTTGCTCAGCCTTGGGCTGATGTGCCCGCAGAAGGGCCACCGCTGTAGAGGGACTTCTAGTCCTTGTCGCAAGATGAAGCCCTGGCAGACCCATCCCTGGCTATGCCGAACATGGACATGTGAGCGCATCAGGACCTCCTCAGCCAGCTGGCCCAAAGCTCGGGGGTGCAGGCCGAGGAGGTCAAGTAGGATGCAGAGCCAATGGTGAACGTAATTACAGCTGATGCCCCAGCAAGGATCACCCTTCCTCTCAACAAGACCGGGGCAGAAATTACTGTCTCTGGCAGACTCTGGCCTCTATCCCACCACCTCAGAAAGGGATCGAGAGGTGGGATTTCATGCCACGGGCAGGCCATGACCACCTATTCGCCCATCCGCCACCTGGCTCAGCAGTGGTGCAGGCCGCCTGCCAAAGAGAGAGACCAGGATAACTGGATCCTACCCCTAAGAGTGAGGAACCTAAAATCTTGACCTCTGAGGGAGAAAGGCCTATGCTCCAGCCAAGCTCCAGCTGCGAATTGCGAACCAGCCGGTATGCATCCAACTCTTGGGTGGCTGTCGAAGTTTAAAGCCCAGCTCCCGCAGGAGTCCCAACAGGAATTTGCAGCACTGACAGAGGAAGGAAGGGTAGTTTCCAGGACGGCTCTTCAGGCTGCTTTCTATGGCCACGGGAGCTTGTGACTTCAGGGGGAATGCCAGAGACCCGAAGTCCAGACGCCACTTCAGGGTTTGCCTTTCGAAGGTTGGGGCTTTTCTTGGAGCAGACTGATTCTAGAGTGCTAAAGTCCCTAGGAATTCATACCCCTGCCCCACAGTGTCACTCATTGAACCGGAGACCGCAGAGGGGATGCCATCAGGGATCCAGGTTCAACAACAGATGGAGGAATAATATCAGAGGCCAGGAGGTGCTTTCGCTCAGCCTCCGACCAGATCCAAAGACCCCTAATAAATCCTAGGGCCAGAGGTCGGGATTTTGAGGGTAAGCCCGAGGACGAAGTACCCGCCCCAGCACTAGGTCGCCCCTTTTTAGACAGATTGCCCCCTTTCCATCACTCTTGGAGCAGTGTCACTTTGGACCAGTGGGTCCTTGACACAGTGGCAAAGGGATACTGTATTCCTATCCCATTTCTCTCATCCGCCTTCCTGACCCTCTTCAGGGACTCCTCTCAGGAGGAAAAGAGTTTTATTCCCATTACTTCCTGTGACGGAGCGGGTCTGGGCACAGCTGAGAGTGTCCGCTCAGGGCCAATTGCTCAAAACTCGGGGCTCCTTACAGCGCCAGACTGGAGACCTCCCAAACAGGCCACAACCCAGTCACACAGAGCATTTTTGCTGCCGATCTGGCCAGCCAGCAGCCTCATGAGCAAAACTCCTCTGACACCGCAGCTCTCCTTGTGCCACCATCAGCCCCAGGCTTACACACAGGTGAGGAGTTTTAGAACCCAATCTCACCTACCCCGAACGCGTTTTTCCAGTCCCAAGAAACCAGCCACAGATCCCAGGTCAATTTACACTCTGCATCTTACCCACAAACCACGCTGAGCCAACCCTTTAGAATCTACACTCAAAACGTTTATTACTAAATAAAAAGAAAAAAAGCACAAGAGTAAGGCTGTTAAAGGATCATACCTTACATGCATCGAATCACCCAGTTCTTGATACAGGCTAATAGCAGAGATGTTATAACTGCTGGCTTAAAAGTCTCTGGTGTACATCCTATGTCAATATGGGTCCACGGTTCTTTCTGGCTCGTGGTTCCCTGCAAGCCTGCGGCTGGGATCAGGAGCAAAACTGAAGGCAAGATGGAGGGTGCCACATGGCACTTATATACCTCTCCTGGCATCTTCCTGGCCAGAGCAGGTCACTGCAGGTCACATGTTCCATCGACCTATCCTTGTGTCCCAAGTCAGTCTCATTCTAGAGATTCATTGTCTCCTTGCTAATTAGCATAGCCATTGGCTGAGTATTCCTTGCCCATTGCTCAGCCACAGA
>JANRFK010006689.1:2051902-2072862 GCA_030068395.1 Apalone spinifera
GCTAGGTAAGGGGGTAGGGCAGTGGGGGGCTGGGGGGGGGTCGGGCGAGGGGGACAGAGGGCTCCGTTGTTGTAGATGCTGCTGCAGAACCAAAGGGCGAAGGCTCCCCCCCGGGCAATGGGCCCAGCCCCCTTGGGTGGGCTGCCCTGCATGGCAGTTGTGCTCCCCTGGCATGGGGCTGCCTCTCCCTCCTTTGGCCCCGGGGCGGGGGCCCCACCCTGACCCAGGCTCCCCGCAGTCTCCCGCCTGGGTGCCTTTCCCAGCTCTGTGCTGGCCTCAGAGGCTCTCACTCCCACCCCTTTGGGCCCTTTGCCTGCGAGCCGAGCAGCTGGGCCCCCGGAGAGTGGGGGGCTCTGCAGAAGTGAACAGGGCCCTGGCCTGTGCCAGCCCTGTCAAGCTGGCTCTCCTTGGAGCCTGGTTTCTCTCTGGCAGCTCCAGGCCCTTTCTCTGCAGAAGGAGCCTGTGGAACCAAGGGCCTGTCTTGTGAGCCAGCACCGCCCCGTGCTCCATCGGAGGCTCTCTGGGCAGCCCTGGGGCTGCCTTCACCTCAGATCATGCCTGTGCAGACCCTGAGCTCCAGCCGGGATGTGGGAGCAGGGGCAGAGGCTCTGGGTTCCCGCTGCCAGCCAGCATAGACCTGTGAACAGCGCCCTCCTTGGACAGGTCAGCCTGTCGCGGTCCAGCCCCTCCCCTTCCCTAGGGCAGGCCTGACCTGTGCTTTCTCTGCAGATGGAGATGGACGAAGGCAAAGGGGGGACAGGCCTGCGCCAGTACTATCTGTCCAAGATAGAGGAGCTGCAGGTGAGATGCCAGCCTCACGCAGCACGTGTGGGGCTTTTGGGCCACAGGGCTGGGGCCTGGCCCAGGTGTCATTTGTGCTAAGTGGTGGGTGGAGGCTGCTGGTCTGGGGTGGAGGCTGAGCGCTTTGGTTTGTGGAGGGGGACCATCCCAGACAGCTTCCACGGGTGCCAGCTGCCTTCTCCAAGCATTGCCCGTCAGCGCACTGTGCCAGCGTCTCTGTCGGTGGGCTGGAGTCTCGGGGCTCCTGGCAGGAGGGGCAGGCTGGGATCCAGGAATTAGCAGGCAGATGCAGGGCCCTCCTAGGGCGGCGTTTCCAGCCGTCAGTGGCAGCGTCTTTAGAGCCGGCAGAACCACTCCTCAGAACAGAGCAGCGTGTCTCTGGTAACAGGCGGGTGAGGGGATCGTGGCCGCGGCTTGCCCAGGCAGAGGCCTTTTGTCCCGGTGTCAGGGTTGAGGATGGTACCCCTGCTCCTGTGGCAGGGACAAGTGACCCTTGGAAGGGGGAGAGGGGAAGCTGTTCCCTGCCCCTTCTGGTACTGGGCTGCTTTCCCAGCGCTTCCTGCTGGAGGCGCTAGGGAGCAGTCTGGGCGCAATGGGCGGGCGGCGGAACTGTGGCCTGGCTTTCCCAGGGAGGAGCAGCCTGGAGGTGCACAGGCCCTGCCTGGCGGTTAGACTGGTGATTAGCACGTGCTTGGCAGCCAGCCGCCCCTGAGCTGAGGCCTGTGCTGGGGGCTCAGCCTTTCTTCTCTCCCCAAAGCTCATTGTGAACGAGAAGAGCCAGAACCTCCGCCGCTTGCAAGCGCAAAGGAATGAGCTGAACGCCAAAGGTAGGGCTCATGCTGCCCTCCCCAGCTTCTGGGCAGCCGCTGCATCCGTGTGCCCCACGCTCGGCTCCCCCGCACACCCTGTCCTTCCCTCCTGGCTGCTGGGCGCCTGTCTCGGCTGTGGTCCCCATGAATGGCTCCCCCCAGTCCTTCCCTCTCAGCGGCTGGACAGCTGCCTCCCCCTCCCCCCAGTCCTTCTCTCCTGGCTGCCCACCTTACCTGCACTTGGCTCCCCTGAATTGGTGCGCTGAAAACAAGGAAGTGATGTCCCTCCCTAGGAGCCCAGCTGGGTGGGAAGGATTTGGTGAGAGGTGACCAGTGGGAGGGTGAATTGTTCCACATTCTGCCAGGGAGGGAGGCAAACCCCCACTGGGGGATTTCTTGAGTTCCTGCCAGTTTTAGCCTCTTCACTTGTAGCCTGGGGGAAGCCGGGGTCCCCCTCCCCACTCCGGGGCCTGGCAGGGAAGGGAGCCGGCGCTGACTCTGGCGCCCAGCCGCTGCCCACGTGGGTCCTGGTCGGAGCCCCACAAGGGCTGCTGTGGCTTCACCCCGCGTGGCCTGGCAGGGCCATGGCTGACCCTCCTCCTTGTGCTGCAGTGCGCCTGCTGCGGGAGGAGCTGCAGCTGCTGCAGGAGCAGGGCTCCTACGTGGGCGAGGTGGTGAGGGCCATGGACAAGAAGAAGGTGCTTGTCAAGGTACGGTGCTGGGGCGCTGCTGCTCAGGGCGAGGCTAAGGGGGCCTGGCCTTGTGGGGCAGGTGGCCAGGCGCAGGCCTTCAGGGCAGTGCTGCCTTGCCTGGCTGCTCTGGGATCACTCCCCTACAGACCTGTGGGGCAGCTCGGAGCCGCCTGCTCCTCGCCAGCGCCGGGGGAAGGGCTGTGGTGCCTGGTGCAGGCTCCCTCCCTGGGCAGGAGGGGTGAAGCCAAGGGCAAGATGACAGAGCAAGTCCTGCTCAGCTGAGGGCTCCCCTCCCAGGGCGGGAGGCTGTCGGTGGGCGGGTGTTAGGAAAAGCTTGAGCAGGAGCAGCCCTTCTCCAAGCCCTCGGGGCCTTACTGAGCTTACCCCTCCCCCCATCACCTGGGGAGCTCTGCACAGGCTCTGCCTTGCTGTCCTGGAGAGCAGGGCTACGCAGACCCTCGGGTCCCTGGGCCCGGGGGACCTCCAGGGGGTTGCAGAGGCCCCGTTCGGGGAGCTGCCCCAGCCCCATGACCTTGCTGCAGTGAGCCCCACCAGTTACTGAGCAACCCCCTGAGTGTGCCCCAGGGCCCTGGCTCTCCTGTGCGGCCTAGGAGGTTGGCAGAGGCTGGGCATGGGGGCGGGCGCTGCTCCGGCCCCACCCCACAGCTCTCTGCTCTCTGTTCCAGGTTCACCCAGAAGGGAAGTTTGTGGTGGATGTTGATAAAAACATTGACATCAATGACGTGAGTACCAGGCACCTCGGTGAACCCGGGGCTGGGGCCGGCTTGGCAGCAGCTGCCTCCCCTCGAGCCGGTCCTCACAGGCCGGCCGGGGACAGCAGAGGGCGAGGCTCCTTCGGAACAGCTGCTGCTGCCCAGCCCAGACCCCAGCTCCTGCTGGCGCCGCGCCAGGCTGGGGCGCCGCGAGTGTGGCTGATGCCCAGCAGGCGGTTCCCCCCAGCCGGTGCTGAGGCGACTGGGACCCTGCGGCAAGTTCCTGCCCCTCGTCTCCACAGGTGACCCCCAACTGCCGCGTGGCGCTGAGGAACGACAGCTACACCCTGCACAAAATCCTGCCCAACAAAGTGGACCCGCTGGTGTCCCTGATGATGGTCGAGAAGGTCCCGGACTCCACCTATGAGATGATTGGCGGCCTGGACAAGCAGATCAAGGAGATCAAGGAAGTGATCGAGCTGCCTGTCAAGCACCCGGAGCTCTTTGAGGCCCTGGGGATAGCCCAGCCCAAGGCAAGCCCCTCCGCAGGGGCCCAGGCCAGGCCGGGAGGCACAGCGCACGGTGCGCCTACCCGTGTCCTGCCAGGGTTCTGGGCTGGCAGGGAGAGGGGAAGGAGACGTCCCCCCCCCCAGCTCCCAGGAAGGGGGGAGGGAACAGCTGATGGTGCCAGCCTGGAACATGGCCAGTCTCACACTCCCCTGCCACGTGCTCCTGTCTCTGGCTGAGGGAGGGAGGAGTCGTCACTCCCGTACCGGGCACTGGGATCCCAGTGCCTGCTCTAGCAGAGGCCCCCTTGCCCCGTCCTGGCAGCGCAACCCTGCAGTGTCGGCTGGGGGAGGGACTCAGCTGTGCCTAGACCCTGGCCCAGTGCAGCTCGCCCCCTGCTGGCAGCAAGGCCAGGGCACAGCCAGAGACAGGAGCTCTAACTGGGCACCTGGGCATCCTGCTGTCTCAGCCCGTCCTGGGGGTGGCGGCTCCTTGTCCATGCTGGAGGGGGGAGTCTCAGGGAATGCAGTGGCCTCACCCTCCCTGTCCCACCTGGGGATTAGCGCAGCACCCCCTGCTGGCTGGGCAGTGAGCCATGCCCCCCGGCACGAATCCCCAGTGCTCCATAGGCCTCGTCCAGCACCCCCCCTTCTCCCCCCGTCAGCAGCGCCGTGTTCTGCTCCCAGCTGCACCCCCAGCATATGGCACGTGGCCCTGGAGCTTTGGTACCTTGTCCTGCAGGGGCCTGGGGGCTGAGTAAATGGAGCAGTAGGTGGCCCCTGCTGTGCCAGATGGGCTGTGGAGTGCCCTGGCCTAATGACCCCATGCTGGCGGTTGCAGGGCGTGCTGCTGTACGGACCTCCCGGCACCGGGAAAACCCTGCTGGCCCGAGCTGTGGCCCATCACACCGACTGCACCTTCATCCGTGTCTCGGGCTCGGAGCTTGTGCAGAAGTTTATTGGCGAGGGTAAGTGTGACTGGGAACAGGAGGGGAGGGGTGCGTTCAGCCCCCCATGCTGTCCCTCTGCAAAGCCCCCACACCACTGTGGCTCTGGGGTTTGTGTGCTGTGCGTGGGGCAAGGGAGGAGAAAATCAATGGGTCCGAAAAACCTGGGCACTAGGTGCTATAATTAAATTAGCCTTTTCTCAGGAAACTTGAAGTTATGAAACTCAAATTGAATTAGGGCCCCATGTTGAGGCCTAAGGGTGCAATTACTCCCGTTGGACTAACGAGTCCGGTGCATCCCAAGAGCCCTGCTTCCTAACGAAACCCAGAATTGGGGAAACGTGTCTCCCAAGCTCCCACAGTCCCGCTGTTGGAGTGAATGCCGGTTCTTTACATCTTCCAGTCTGGGCGTTTCCAGCGTCAGGTTAGCTCAGGGGTGCAGAAAACCTTCCTTTGGTTCCACGCTGGGAGCTGGGTTCCCTCTTGCAGTCTTGGCTGACAGGCCCCTGGGGGGAAGCTGAGCTGTGCTGTGCTGAGTGTGAAGGGTGAGAGGCCAGACGTGGAAGGGGGTTCAGGCACCAAGCGATGCAGGTAAATGTCAGCAGAGATTCCAGAAAGCTGTAGGTGTCTCTCTGTTCGCTCACTACAGTAAATGCTTCCCAAGGTGTCTTAACTGCAGACGGTTTGACAAACTGAACGTTTCCTGGCATATGCAGCACATCGGAATTGTTTGAAAACGCTGGGTGTGTTTGTTTAAAATCCAACAAGCAGCTCTCCGACCCGGAGGGAGGGTGCTAGCTAGCGAAGAACGGAACCCTTGCTTTGCTAACCCTGTGCCGTGTGGCAGGGAAGCCTCTGAAAGACGACTGTCGGTCTGGCTCGCAAAGCGCCGGGCTGATGTGATGGTTCTATCAGCCCGAGCACGAGCCTGGCAAGGACTCCGCAGCAATGCGAGCCAGGGTTGCAAGCCAGGATTTAAGTCCCAGTTCCTGGCTACTGAGTTCAATCAGGATTCAAACTGGTGGTTTAAATCGCTCCCTGCCATTGGCCTGGCCCACGCCACACCCTGTGCGAAAAGCCTCTTGCATGTGCCCAGGAGAGCCAAGCCAGTGCCTGGCCTCCCTGTGCCCAGGCTCGGCCCAGCCCCAGGCCTGCGGTGGCCAGGCAGGTGAAGGGTCTCTCCCTCCCTGCGGTGAGAGCCGAGCTGCAGCCTGCAGCAGTGTCCCCAGGAGCCCCTCTGCTTTGTCCGTAGGCGCTCGCATGGTGCGGGAGCTCTTTGTGATGGCCAGGGAGCACGCGCCCTCCATTATCTTCATGGATGAGATCGACTCCATCGGCTCGTCGCGCCTGGAGGGCGGCTCCGGGGGGGACAGCGAGGTGCAGCGCACCATGCTGGAGCTCCTCAACCAGCTCGATGGCTTCGAGGCCACCAAGAACATCAAGGTGCGTAGAGCCCAGCGTGACCCAGGCCTCTTGGGCAGGTGCACCCCTCCCCCACATGCTCAGAGTAGGAAGGGGGCGCTGCTCTGTTGCTCGGCTCGTCCCCCCCCCCCCCCCCCCCCCCACGTGACTAGCTCATGGGCTCCCTGCGGGATGACGTCCCAGCTGCTCCCTTGCACACTGACAGCCGCCTCCCTTGCAGGTGATCATGGCCACTAACCGGATAGATATCCTGGACTCGGCCCTGCTGCGCCCAGGCCGCATCGACAGGAAAATCGAGTTCCCGCCTCCCAACGAAGAGGTAATGGGGGAGTCCCCGTGGGGTGGGCTGCTGTGTTCCCCTGCTACTCGTAAGAACGGCCAGGCTGGGACAGTGGCCAACGCCAGGTGTGCCAGAGAGAGGAGACGCAACAGGGAATCCCTCCAATGTGATCCCTCCTGTCACCCACCCCCAGAGAAACAGAGGCCAGGGCAGCCCCACCTCTGTCTAGAGTTATTTGCCTCTGGGCCAGGGCCAGGAGCTGAACTGCCCTTCTGTAGCGTCGTGCCACTGACAGGTCTGAGACCCTGAGTCCCAGCTGGGATCTGGGGCCAAGCTCTTGCTCCTGGCCTCTCGGGCCTCACTCCTTCCCCTCAGGGACCTCACCCCCAGCCTGGGGCTCTCCCCACAGGCTCGCCTGGACATTCTGAAGATCCACTCTCGGAAAATGAACCTGACACGGGGGATAAACCTGCGTAAAATAGCAGAGCTGATGCCAGGAGCTTCTGGGGCTGAGGTGAAGGTGAGGAGTTGGCCTGCGCAGGGGCAGCGTCTCCTGCTGAGCTCTGCTGGAGTCCGGGACCCCTGAGCATCTTCTCTGGGCCAGGCCTGGCTCCTGCCAGCCTGGCCATGCGCCTTGTGTGTTCTAGGGGCAGGCTGGGCCCTTCAGGCAGTGCTGAGTGCACAACCTTCCTCTGGAGGGCTGGTGTGGTGCAGGACTCCTCCATCACACGCTGCCCCTCCCTATGGGAGCTGCTCCCCCAAACTGCAGCATTTGGATGGCAAGGTACAAGTGCCCCCTGGAGCTCTGTGGCGGGGCAGTGATGGTTCCTCTTTCCCTGCCCTGCAGGGCGTGTGCACGGAAGCTGGCATGTATGCCCTGAGAGAGAGGAGGGTGCACGTCACACAGGAAGATTTTGAGATGGCTGTAGCCAAGGTAAAAGCCTTCGCTCGGGCTGCAGTGCCCCAGTTGCTCTAGGGAGCCCCTGGCTGGAGAAGTGCCATGGCCTCCGAGCAGGGGGCAGGGAGTGGGTGCGGAGCCAGGCTACCGCAGGTGGATGGAGCACCCGGGTCTCGCTTTCACCCTATGCTGTGGCTGGAAGTCCCACAGGGACAGCCTGATTCTGACACAGGGGAAGGGCTGCATGGGCTGCCTCTGTCAGGTTCCAGGCCTCTGCTGGCTGTTCAGGCTGAAGTGAGGGAGAGTGGGGGAGTTCACTGGCTTTAGGGTAACCCTGGGGGCCTCCCTTCTGTGTGGAGACTGGGCCAATCTTTTTCCCAGCTCCTGAGAGCCGAGTCTGGCTACTGCCCTTGCCCTGCCTTTGAACACCCTGAGCACAGGGCCTGACCCATCCCTTTCTCCCCAGGTGATGCAGAAGGACAGTGAGAAGAACATGTCTATCAAGAAGCTCTGGAAGTAAGCGGGGGCCCTGAGCATTTGTGCTGGGCTCTGCCTCTCTCCCCTTTCCTTGAATAAAGCTTCCTGCTGGCTAAGTTGCTTCCTGCAGACTCTGGCTTTATCAGAGGAGAAAGCTGCCTCTGCTCCTGCCACTGGCTGGGAGCCCTCCCTAACCCCCTCCAGCTGACAGGGGCCAGGAGCAACCTCTCCTGCTATGAGTTTCCACCCAGCAAAGGGCTAGGTGTAGCCTGGTGCTCTGCAGGGAGACAGGCCGTGAGAGACCAGAGCTGGCTCCTGCCTACACGGGGATGCACAGCAGTGGAAGGGGAGAAGTAGCGCCACTGTCCCTCCCTGGGCCTGTGAGCTTGTTTCCTGGTGCAGCCCAGTTGCACACCCCAGGCCAGCAGGGCTCTGCAGTGGGAGGAGGGAAGAGACACTGGACCAAGCTGCTGCTAAAGGTTTAATAGAAAATAGCAAACCCAGACAAAATGGTTACAACAGCCAGAGCAGGGGGGCTGCGCCCCAGCCACAGCCTGTGTCTGTAAACACCCGCGCACCGCCTGCCTCTGTTGCCATGCGCTGTAACCACCCCCCACCTGAAACAGGAGGCGCCTCTTCCGCCCAGCCAGGAGCCCTCAGGCAAGGTTAAGGCACGTGGGAGAGCCTAGCTCAGGGGGTCCCCACTGCTGAGCCTGCAGGCAGAGCATGTGCAGCTTTGCTGGGGCCGAGCCAAGCAGCTGGATGTGAAACCAGACTGTGGCAGAAACATTCAGCTGATTGTCAGACTGAGCCCAGTTCCCCCATGAGAGGACCCCCAAGAACAGGCCAGGCCCCCAGTGGCTCCATTGCATAGGTTAGGAGAGAGTGCAGTGTGGGAAGAAGCCTGACTGTCAGCTACACTCCCACTGTACAAAAGGCTTCCTCTTAAAAAACCTGGTCACAAACCATAGTGCAAACTTTGGACGCCGGCTGGGCCGGCCTTTGGAATGGACAAAGCTTTGGGTTCAATAGAGACAGCAGCCGCCTGCCTGCCGAGGCTGAGGAGCCCATGGGTGGTCAGGCTCCCCTAGAACAAGCTCCGGCCCCGGTGCTGACACTGTCATTCAGAGACAGAGCCGGAATCTTGCTACAAAGAAGTGCCGGGGGAGCGCTTGGCTCCGATTCAGGGAGTTTGCAGCCCTGGTCAGTGACTGCCAGGCTCAGGCCCAGGCAGGAAAGGGAGGGGAAAGCTCTGGTTCCCCTGTCCAAGCCTGCCACCTCCCTTGGAGGAGACCGCACTGAACAGGATGGGGAGAGGAGCGAAGAGAGAAGGCAGCAAGCTAGGCCAGTATTGCAGTCGAGGGGCAGGGAAAGAGCAGGGGCTGAGACCTCCCGCAGCCCCCATGCCTTTGGCTCAAGCTTCCTGCCCCCCAGAAGCCAGAGGGCTGGGAGCCCCCAGGCTTGGTGCAAGTGCTGTATTTGATTCCAGTAAGATGTACCATAAGGCTCAGGCACAAGAGGAGAGAGCAAAGCCCCGCAGCCAGGCTCAGCTCATTAGGTGAGGCGGATCCCAAGCACTTGTTCCAGTTCCTGTCTGCGCTGCTGAACCTGGAAGGCAGAGAGAGGCATAAAGTCAGCCAGGCTGTGGGACCTTGTCTGGGAGAGAGGCAGGGACAGCCACAGCTCCTGGCCCTCGGGTGGTCTCCACTTCGAGTCTCACTGGCATGGAAATGGGAACCTTGGCTCAGGCACCACCAAGGAACCTCTCCCCCGCCCAGGCCCATACAAAGGGCGGCAGGCTGAGCTCTGTGGCCCTGTTGCTGGGAGGGGGGAGGCGATTCCCTGACTACTCAGGATTTTGAACAGGTCTGATGCCTGAGGCCCCCATGCAGGCTGTGGTCTCCTGGGCTTGAATCCATTCCCACAGCAGGCTGTGGGGCAGATCTCACCTTTCCCAGCCCTCCCACAGCTCCACCCTCAGGAGAGCTCTAGCAGCTGCCAGTTACCTAGGCAGCTGTGCCCACCCAGTGAAATTGACCAGGCTCTGGCCAGGCTGCCTGCAGGGACAGCTGAGCATGGACTCTAGAGTGGAGGGGGAAGGGCCACAGCTGGTCAGGCACAGGGAGGGCTGAAGTGCAGGAAGGAGGTGAGCCCTGATCCTTTGGAAACTGCCAGGTCCCAGCCCTGGCTGGGCTCTGGGGTGGGGCAGAATCCCATTTGACCCAGTGCTCACAGGAAGAGGGACAGGCCTACCCATCTGGCAGGCGCTGGGGAGGAGGGGATGCTGGGAAGAGTAAAGGGGCCAAGCCTAGGGCTGCACAGGAGGGGTCCCCACCTTGGCAAAGATGTGCCTCCCCACCGCCTCCTGCGCCCAAGGCTGCTGGTAGAAGTCGGCTCGTCTCTCCTCCTCGGGGTTCCCAGTCACGTCCGTTATGATCTGCAGGGAGAAGGGCTGGTCCGTGGGACGCACAGCAGGTTGCCCGCGGGCAGGGCAGGTGTCATGGCTGAGCTCACTCCAGAAGGGGCACTGCAGGGCTGCATGAGACACAGCAGCACAGGCCCCAGGCATGCAGCGTGCCCTGCCCCCATCAGCTGGGGCTGTGCCTAGGGCCCTGCCCCATTCTGCTCCACGTCACGTTCCCACCTGACATTCCAGTGGTCTAACCTCAGGGATTGGAAGCCCGAGAATGCCACCTTCACTTCTGTGCTGCATTCCTAGAGGGGCAAGTGGCCAATCTGTGGGGCCCTGAGAAAATGGGAGCCCCAGATGCTCTCACCCCCACGCCCTGCAGGAACTGTGGGGGCAGAAGCCCCAGCAGCAGGTGGTAGCCCCCAGCCCCACTGGGCACCAGGAGAAAGAAGCCCCGCATTCCACTCCACTAGCCACACAGGAGCTGCAGGGGGAGCCCAGAGCCCAGACCCTCCAGCCACAAACAGACGCCCGAGCCGCTGGGAAAGGAAGCCCGGAGCTATGCCAGAAGTCCCGGGGAAGGGGGCAGATGGACGCAGGGAGCCCAGCTCTCGGGTGTACCACCCACATTTCTGCCTTGCCTCAAGATGGGTCTGATCTTCTCCACACCATGAGTGGCCGTACGGGGAAGGACAGACAACTGGTCCTGCCCAGCTGGGCCAGGCTAGCAGCTGAGAGTCCCCAGCAGCGGTGGGATTTCACGGCCTGGCAGGGCCCTGGCTAGGCTGGTACTGCAGGACTTGCCGTGGGAGCCAAGCCGCAGCCCTGCCCAACAGCAGCTTGGCTCTGGCAGGGTCCCCAGTTTTACCTTGAGGTCCCTCCTCTGGGATTTGATCCACTCCTGAATGAAGTCCTGCGGGTTGCTGCTGAAGCTCAGCATGAAATCTCGCTGCGTCTTCAGCTGGTTGATGGACTCAATGGTCTCATGGATCTGGCAAGAGACCCTGGTGAGATGGTGCTAGCTGGGGCGGGGCTGGCTTTGCCCCTGTGCTCCGCCCAAAGCCAGGACCTCTGGTGCACGGGGAGAGGCTGCAAGCGGCCCCATGGAGCCTTTTCCTCCCCAGGCCAAAGCTGAGGAGCTACGTGGGGCAGCAGCCTGAAGCCAGGCCCATGCCCCGATGCTCCTTTTGCCCAGCCCTGCACAGGGGGGGCCCCCCCATCTTCTAGGGGGCGTATCTCCCCGGGCAGTGACACCAGGGATTCCAGTTCCCAACTGCTTCCTTAACCCTGGCCCCGGTCGGGGCTGGGAGGGGGAGGCTTTGGTGCACATTCCGGCCCAGGCCTTGCCCCAGCTCTCAGAACTTACTCGAAGAGCAGGGCTCTGACCCATATGGGAAAGGGAACCAGGGTGACAGGAGCAGCAACCTCTGCCTGGGTGTGCCTTGTCCGGCTCTCCCCTCCAAGCCCCCGGGCCCCCTTCGCTGCCACACAGACATGACCCAGCTGCCCGGCCCCCACTGGCGGCACAGCACAGGAAGTGTGGGGAGTGTAGACCAGGGATTTTCTCCCGGCTCCTGCTGCCTGTTCCCAGGCAACCCACCCCCCAAAACTCCCACTGGCATCTCCCCGCCTGGGCAGGGGGCGAGCTGCCAGGCCTGCGAGGGCAGCCTCTCTCCCGCCCAGCCCAGCTCTCACAGGCTGCCCGCTGCGCTGCGCTCACTGGGTGGCAGCCCTGCACTCCAGCCAGACCCGCACATTCCCAGCTCAGGTTCTGCTCTGCGTTGGGGGGGCAAGGCTGGGCCCTAGGGCAGTGAACGGACGCTTGGCATCCGCTCCCCAACCTTGGAATCCAGAGAGGCGATTTCCTGCTGGTTGGTGGTAGAGGCCAGGAAGTTGCTCATCTGAGCTTTCAGGGGGTCGTCCACCTCGACATCGATGTCGTAGCAGGCCGTCTTCTTCTGGTCGCTGGGATCCACGCTGGGGGCAGAAGGGGAGGCTGGCGGCTAGGGGCTAACAGGCCCTGTCTGGAGACATGGGCGCCCTTCCCCATTCCCCGCTCCCGACTCAGCCACTCCTGCCCATCCCGTCTGAGCGCACTAACCAGAGGGGCCCAGGGGCCAGCCCTACCTGATCATATGGTTGATGATGATGGGATCTGGGTGCTGCAGCAGCCCGGCCAGCTTCATGGGGATCTCTGAGAACCGCATGCGAATGCAGCTGAAGATCTAGTGGGGGGCAAGTCAGAGCATTAGCAGCCCCTGGGAGGTGCACGGCTTTTGCCTGGGAGGGGAGGGCGCTGCTCCTGAGTGAGTCTCTGATGGGCACGAGGCTGGTTAACTCTTAGTTATGCTCCCGGTGAGGGGGGCACATAGCAGAGCAGCTGGCACCGGGCAGCCAGACCCCCTGGACCCCTGCAGCTCTGGACACCCCGCAATGACAGCTTCCCCTCCTCCGCCCCGGGCCAGCTGGGCTGCATAGCAGGAAGTGGAGCCGATTTCGGCCCGGCAGGGATCCAAGGTGCCCCGGCAGGCGGGGCCAGGGTTACACAGAGGCTGGCAGAGGCGGGACCAGGGTGAGCCCCACCTGGCGGAAGTAGCGGTTGCAGTTGATGTACTCCTTCTCGTGACTGTCCTGCAGCTTGTTGTGTTTGATGTAAAGCCACAGCGCCTGCATGATGCTGGCCCGAGTCTGGGTGTGCACGCCCAGCAGGCGAGCCAGGCGAGGGTCCAGTTTGTACTGCGGGGGCTGCAGGGAGACACACACACAGCATCTTGGCTCCACGGCCTTCCCCTAGCCCCACGGAGAACGGAGCTGTCTGCACCCCCTCCCTTGCTCTGAGCAGGGGGAGTTTGGCTTGCTACTGCCAGGAGAGATTCAGGCTACGGGAACAGCGCACTTGGGAGCTGGCTGCACTTCTCCCGGCGCTGCTGCAGCTCCAGCAGCTGGGGCTGATGGGCTCAGGACAGAGCCCAGCCTGCTGGATCTGCAGCTTCTCCCTGCTAGGACAGAGCTTCTCATGCACCCACCTGGGCCCTGCCTCCCTCTGTCCCCAGTGGCCTGTGCACCACTGGCCGAAGGCGCCACGTGGCAGCCAGCAGCCCCCAGCCGAGGAGCCGATTGTCACCAGTTCTCTCAGTGAGCATCACAAAACACCAGGAGCAGCCGAACATGGGTCATTCCCATGGGGCCAGCCCCGTCTAGGGAAAGGACCCACCCGGGCTCCTTCACTCTTTAGTGTCGTACAGGCATATAAAGCCTGGGGCTGGGCCACACCACCTCTCCTGCTGTGGGACCTGGCGTGTGCACTCCCCACCCATGGACAGTCAGCAGGTGGCTTTAGAGATGCCCCAGGCTCTCGGGGGGGGGGGGGCAGCCCCCCACGCAGGGGAGATGCATCAGGAGCCGGGTGGGGTGGGGGTAGGAATGGTGATACACTGACAGCCAGTCCCGGGGCGTGCCGCCTGCCTCCTGAATTAATCCTCCCCACTCAGCCGGAGCTGCTGATCCTGCCCCCGCCAAGCCAGCGCTTTGCCTTTGAGCGCCCCATTTCCCACCACTTGGCAGGCATTCACACATGCGTTTGCCGGGGGCCCCCAGGCACCTTAAAGTCACTCGGTGGGCTGCTCAGACCTGCCAGTTGGCCCCTTCCTGCTGCTTGGGGCACTGCTGCTCCCAGGGTCTCACCTGGTGATCCAGCATGAGCAGCAGGGTGCATTTCACATTGACATCGCCTGGGCGCTTGACCTGGAAGCCATCGGTCTCCTGGGTCGTGGGCATCCTGTGCCACTGGGGAAAGGCCAACAAGAGCCACATTTACTGCAGGGGCCACAAGGGGGCGCTTCCCATGCATCATTCACTAGTCACATCAGCCTCACCAGCTCCAGGCAGCTGGGGGCCAGAGCCCATTCCATGCCTGCAGCCCTGGCCAGATTACTGTGCAGGCTCCAGCTGCTTTGAATGGGCTTTAACATCCCGGGGCAGCTGAGTTAGAGACCCTGGCCTCAGCCAAAAACCCACCCAGCATGTTTGTGTGGCTCAGCGTGTCCCACTATGCTGCTGCCGTCTGCCCTGGGGTGGGTATCAGGGGGCCTGTATATGGTTTCTGAAGAGCTCCTGGCTCGTGCAGGCCCAAGGCTGGGGGATCTCGCACAAACAGCTTGTCAGCAGAGCTGTGGCTGGAAACACAAGTCACCAGCCCTGGAGCTGGCAGCTGTCAGGTGGGCAGCAGAGCCCGAGTTTCATTCTATAAACGATGCTGAGCACAGTGCTGTGTATCCGGGGGCCCCAGGACTGGCCCCCAAATTCATCCTGGCCACAGAACCTTGATTTTCCTAACTAAAGCCAGGCTGCAGACAGGCCCAGAAAGACGAGCCAGCCTGGGGCTGGGGCCTGCCCGCCGGTCTGGGAGCAAGATGAGCCACCTGGAGAGCCCTGTCTCAATACCATAAGAACATAAGAACATAAGAATGGCCGTACCGGGTCAGACCAAAGGTCCATCTAGCCCAGTATCCTGTCTGCCGACAGTGGCCAGCACCAGGTGCCCCAGAGGGGGTGGACCGAAGACAATGATCAAGACAATGATCAATACCTGCATAAAGATAACCCTCAAGGATTTCCCATCCTGGGGACTATCCCGGAATCACAGTGGGGGGGAAATCCTGCAGTGGTTCCATACTTTGGCATCATGGCTGGGTTTGGTGCCACTGTGCCCTGACCATTATTCCCATGACACCCATCCCTCAAACCACAGAGCCTGGCAATCAGGTGTTACAGCGGCTTCAGGAGCTGTTCTAACTAAGGATGTTAAAATGTGGTTCATTGACTAGTCCGCTAGTCAATGGAGGCACTTCCGCATTCTTCCCCGCAGGGGCTCTTGTAGATTTCAAAGGAGGAATGCCGAACGCTACGTGCAGCCCAGGGCCAGTGGGAAGTTCCTGCTTTGAAATGCACAAGAGTCCTCAGCACATATCAAAGCCATGGAGCCCGGGGTCAGCTGGGGACTCCATTCCCCTTTGAAATGCGCAGAGGTGGTGTTTCAAAGGGGTAGCTGCCACACAGCTAATCCGCGGACGCCGCCTTGGGGTTTCAAAGCAGCAGGGCCATTCAGCGGTGCGGCGCTGCCACTTTGATGTACCCCTCCCCCCCCTTGCTGCCTCTCTCTCAGAGGTAGCAAAGGGGGGGAGGGGAGAATCGACTAGTCAACTAGTCTTTCACATCCCTAGCTCTGAACACACACAGAGACTGCCAGCTCTGAACATACACAGGGATCTAGCCCACTGGCCACTCCGCACTGCCCGCTTGAGGCAGATGCAGATGGCAGAGCTGGGATTATCTGCCTTGGGACCAGGGGTCTCTTCTGACCCCACTGAGGCCCTTCACCGGGAGGGTTTCCAGTGATGACTGTTCAGATCAGGGCCTACTCCTGCCGCTGCTGAGCTCTTGGCCCAGTGCCCTATCTGGCAGCAAGTCCCGCAGTGTAGTGGCACATTACAGCACAAGAGGTTCCGCCCCCAGGGGGCAGGGAACAGCAGATTGAAGATGCAGTCGTTTGAGGGCTGGGGCAGGTACTGTTCAGCCTGGACGAGTAGGGTGACAAGTCTCAGGGGTGGCGTATTAGTCTGTACCTGCAAAAGCAACACGACGACCGGTGGCACCTCAGAGACTCTCAGATTTATTTGGGTCCAAGCTGTGGGCAAACTCTCCCGTCAACAGCTACATCATGGGGGTTTTGCCCACGGAAGCTTAGGCCCAAATAAATCTGTTAGCGTCTAAGGTGCCACCGGGCTCTTGGTTGTTCATGTGAAGGTTGAAATTCTCCCAGCTCTCCTGCCCTGCTGACTCCAAGAGTGGGATGCTAAGGCCCTGGTTGGGAACAGGTATCGGGCAGGGCCGCGCCGCTGCCGTGTCTGGGCCGAGCCAGGATCTCACTGGCTGGAGAGAACAGCCCCTGCCGGGCGCGGGAGGCGACACACAAGCTAGTGCCTGCAAAGCCGCACAATGGCTGCTGGAGACACACCCCTCTGATGCGTGCAGGGCCGCACTGCACTAGCCCCCCTTTCAATCTAGGGATGCCCAGCAGCAGCACCGGCGTGGGCAGCAGTCGCTGTCTTGGCACCCGGCCCGGTGCAGCACTGCCCTGCCCACAGGTACAGTGATCCCTACACAGCCCCCGAGGACTGGGACACAGCCCACCTCCGGCCTCCTGCCACACTGGCCCCAGGAGCAGCTCGGACTGGGGCTGCCAGGCCTATGCGGCCTCCTCCTCCCGCCTGCCCGCAGGCCCCTTTGCCCCCCCCGACACAGCCCTGCTGCCTGCCGCACAGGCTGCCCTTGGCCTGACTATCCCTACCTGCCTGAACCTCACCCAGCCAGCCCACAGGACTGCATCGCCAGCTGGCTCCTCTCCAAACCTCCCTACACCCTCTCCCCACCTGCCCCACACCCCCTCCCTAGCAGCCCCTCTCCAGACCGCCCCACCTGCCCCTCTTCCCAGTGGCTCCGTCCGCCAGCCAGCCGGGGCCTAAGGGGTTAAGGGAGAGGGCGGATGGGCGGGGAGCAGAGCTGCAGGCAGTGGCTGCTGGGAGTCTTGGGGGGTGGGAGGAGAGGCAGGCCAGGCCGTTGCCACTTCATTCTGGGCACAGGCTAAGCACACCACAAACCAACCAAGCCACAAGCTGGAGCCAGAGTGAGCTCCAGCCACTCCCTGCAGGGAGGGCCCAGTGCAGCTGCCTAGCTGCTAGCCCCAGAACTACTGCACTTCGCTGAGCGCCCTTCCCCCCGCCTCCCACGAGCACACGCCAGAGCGGCTCCGGGCTCAGAGCAGCTCGCCAGGGCGCTGCTAGGAGACACCGCTCCACGCCCAGCCCACAGCAGCTGCTTGGCGTGCCTTACCTCCACCAGGTGATTGTCCGGCCCATAGAGCTCCTTGTCCAGCTCGATGACAAGACTCTTGAAAAAGGAGGAGAACTTCCTCTTCTGCTTACTCGGCTGAAAGGAACCAGGGCAGGGCTCAGCCCGACGCAGCCCAGCCCAGGGCCCTGCAACGGCAGGGCCTGCGGCCAGCACCAGAGCCCCAGGACCCGAGGATGTGGGCGGGTGATTACGCAGAGGTGGCGGGCTCCTTGGGGGCTGTTGGAGGCACACAAGAGCTGCCAGTGGCTCTGGAGTTGAGCCAGACCCTGATCAGGCTCAGGGACAGGGAGTTGCAATATAGGGCTACTGAAGGGGTGAGATAGAGCAGCCCTCCGGACCCAAAGCAAAGGGCCACTCTGGGAAAGAGGTTCCGGGAGCACCCCAAGCCAGTGTCCTGTCTGCCGACGGTGGCCCGGCCAGGGGCCCTAGAGCCGGCTGGGAGGGCAAGGGAGAGCTCCATGTGCCACATGGGAATTCACGTTGGGCAGAGAAGCCAAGCCACAGGCTGTGTGCAGAGCCAGGCCATGGCCAGCAAAGGGGAGATCTGGGCCAGGAGCAGGGCTCCCAACTGGGGCCTAACAGAGACTGCTCTGCGGGTCACAAGGGAGCAGGTCTCAGCTCAGGCGGCAGGGCGCTACGCCCGTGTCCTTACATCCTCCAGCAGCTTGCCTTCCACGCGCAGCTCCCACGAGGCCACGTGCTCGCTGCCATCCCCCTCCTCCTTGCCCGGGGTGAAGGTGTTGGAGATGTAAATCCGCAGCTTCCGCTTTTGCTGCAGTGCAGAGAACACGCGGCGTCACGGCGCACTCAGCAGCTCCCGCGCCAGCGCCCCTCCCCCCAGGGACCTGCTGCAGGCGGAGGGGCAGCGCCATCCCCCATAGTGAGCAGGTGGGGCAGGAGAGAAACGCACACACCCGAGCTGCCCCGAACCCCACAAAGGGCCATGAACCTGCTGCAAGACTGGCCCCCCTCTTGGCCCTGGCTGGCTGCAGGGCCAGCCTCCGATGGCCCAGGAGTGATGTGGGCCCTACTCCCTGGGCAGCTGAGCACCATCCCTCCCTTTGCACGAAGCTCTGGCTACATGCAGCTGCCTGCTCCTTCGTGCCAAGGGATGGAGAACAAGGGCCTGGCTCCCCAGGACTGCCACGCACCGTAAGGGGTTTCTTGATGGCCTCCTGGATTTCCATTCGCTTCCTGGCAATGGTCTGATCCAGCTTGCGCTCAAAGGCAAGAAGGTCCATGTAGGCCTGAGACTCTGGGACCAGCTCCCGGATCTACAAACAGAGCCCATCACACAGCAGCCACGGGCCTGCACATCTCTGCCCTCAGCAGGATGTGCACATGGCCAAGCTTGCTGCCCCATACCCGTCAGTAGCAGCTGGTGGCATGTTCGTGGCCTCAAGGGCACTCAGTGCCTGCCGCTCTGCTCTGCTGCCAGCACAGGGCTCCAGCGGGACAGGGGAGGTGGGACAGTGGAGGGCAGGGCAGACCGAACACCCCTGTGGACTGGCCTTTTGCCAACAGTGCCAGAGGCTTTGAATGGGAACAACCACTCGGGGGCCAGGAGCTCCTCCGGGGTCTCGGCTCCAAGGCACTATCATTGACTAGAATCACAGAACCCTAGGGCTGGCAGAGCCCTCAGGAGGCATCGAGTCCAACCCCCTGCCCAAGGCAGGACCAATCCCAACTCAATCATCCCAGCCAGGGCTTTGTCGAGCAGGGACTTAGAAATCTCCAGGAATTGAGATTCCACCCCCTCCCTAGGGAACCCATCCCAGTGCTTCCCCACCCCCGTAGGGAAATCGTTTTTCCTAATATCCAACCTAGACCTCCCTGCTGCAACTGTCGCTTGCCTCCAGCCCCAGCCGGGTAGCTCCTAACCCACAGGCATTCTCTTCCCCCACTGCTGGCTGGGGATGTCAGCCCCACCCCACTGAGGGTGCCTCAAGACCCTGGGAACCTTCCTATCCTAGTTGTGTCTGTCACCTTCCTGTAAACATCTTTCTCCCCCCGCCCTCCGCTGGCTGGTGCACTTCCCGCTCGGGCTCGCTCGCCAGGGAGCTGCACTTACCCTCTGAGGTAGGACCTTGTCTGCCATCTTCCTTCTTTTCAGCCTGCAAGCAGCACACCGAGCGGCAGAGTTAGGCAAGAGCAGGCTGGACTCCTGGCAGCTAGTTCCCCCCACGGCAGACCAGACACACGCTGGGGCTTGGAGGGCACCAGTCCTCCCTCTCGTGTCCATCTCCCTAGCCTCAGCACCTCTTCATCTGGACCCCGCAACTCCCACCCTGACCTCACAGAGTTCAGTGGCAACAGCTCTCCAAGCACGGCGAGGCAGCAACCCCCATCCCCAAAGGCCTCGCGACGCCGCTCCTTGCTGCATAACTGCCCCGGGAGAGGCCATATCCACGAACGAGGACATTTGCCTCCCGCATCACCCACATGCAGCGGGGAAGGCCTGGCCTGTCAGAGATGAGCTACAGGGTAGAGCGCAACGCTGTGCTGGTGAGGGCGAGGCTTGTGCCCTGGGCAGGGGGCCCTTGCTCCATGCTCCTTCCCCCTCGTCCCCCAGTGGGGCTCTTGCTTGGGAGATCACAGGGGGGCCAACAGAACTCTCAGGGTGTGTAATCCAGAAAGCGGGACACCGCTGGTCCCGGCTGCTTCCAAGCCCCTCATTCCACTAGATGCATTTCCCCATTCACCCCCATTCCCCCTCTGCTCAGGAATATCACCCCGCTGCACAGATCCAGCCACTTCCCTCCCCAGCTGCCTGCAGCCAGCTGTGCAGCACCAGTGTGCACAGCTGGGACACGGCACCTTCACTCAGGTTGTGCAGTAACCAGCACACAGCCAGGGCAGGGAACTAGGCCAAAGCCTCGCCTGGACCCAGGAGAATCTGCCGTGGGGCCCCTGAGGAACAATCAGCAAAGCCTGGTGAGAGCAGAGACAGAGCAGTGTCAACAATGGAGGTTGTGCTGGCCCCGCCTTGGCTCGAATAGAGGAAGAGGCCCAGTGACTGCTCTGTGCAGGGAAGCCGCCAGCTGCACGGCCCCACTTCGGAGAGCGGCTCTGCAGCCAGCCAGCCTCGGGGCCCAGAGCGGCGAGAGGAGTCATTGGCAGCGTGGCAGAGCCCGGCCCGCGCCACCAGAGCACTTTTCCCTGTGCCCGGCAGCCTGGGGGAGCAGGTGGGAGGGGCACGGAGCTCTCCACCCCGATGTCCAAGGCTCCCATTATCCTGGGACCTGCCAGAGCAGTGAACAGGGACCCCTCGGGCCAAGGCTGCTTTTGTTTGGGCAGCCACAGGGCTCCATCAGAGTCCATGCGGGTGGGGAGGAGGGTGTTAGCAAGGGCGCCAGCATTTGGCAGATGGGAAATGGAAGCAGAGGCGGATCAGTGACATGCACAAGCACCCTGCCGGCTGCCCCCCTTGGCAGTGGCTGCATGGGGTTGGGATGCAGGAGCGCAGCCCAGAATCAGCACCCTACCCCCACTGCCCTCGCCCACCCCCTGCCAGCACCGACGCTCTTACCCTCGCCTTTGGCTTGCCAGGGGTGGCTGTGACTGCGGAGCAAGCAGGCGCTTTCTAAAGGGATCCATAATCGACTGCGGCATTCCCGGGCGCAGTGGAGAGGCTGCTCCATACGGAGGGCCTGAAGGGGGACCCACTTGCAGGCCTGCCATGGGCATCCGGCTCCCCGGAGGCATCCCAGGACGCTAGGACAGAATGAGACACGGTTACCTTGGGCAAGCCTTAGCCTGCTCCTCAGTAGGGCCTTTGCAGCCCCCAGCCTTGCACCTGCACCCCCCACGGCTGGAGGCCCAGAGCAAGGCGGACGTGCTGAGCACACAGGCCCTGCCCCGCACTCGCTGGGGAGGGTAACAGTGCAGGGCAGAGCCAGCTCATGGGGAAGGGGCAGCTGCACAAGCTGGGGGCTCCTCTAATGCAAGTTTTACAGGGTTGCTAGTCAGCATGTCATGGCTTGGACATGCTGCAGGCACCTGCATGTCCCTCAGCCAAGCAGAGGATGCTATTGCCACAGGTGTGCGGTGGCCAGAGAACCACCAGTCTCTGAGCTTCGGGGGGGGACGGGGG
>JANRFK010006689.1:2081306-2093950 GCA_030068395.1 Apalone spinifera
AACAAGCAGTGTGGACGTTTCCTTTTTGCGCAAAAACCCCTTTTTGCACAAGATTGGTATACTTCATTTTTTGAGGCATAAGGATCTTATGTCATCCACATCCTGAGCGCAAAAACAGATCGGAAGAGAGTATGCAAATGAAGCGCAAGAAAATGCTAATCCACACTTTATTTGCATTGCTTCTTACAGCAAAACTTGTAGTGTAGACGTAGCCACTAGTGCCTGAGGAGACATTTTTCATGGTCCCATGATGCCCCGCACTACATTCTGGAATCCCACACCTAGTGACAAATGGTATCACCAGGTACTGTGGGATACATACCCACAGTGCACCACTCCCGGTGTCAACAGGGGAGCTTTCAATGTGAACATGATCATGCTCCATGATCATATGGAGCAAGTGTGAACATGCACTGGCGACTTTGGCATTGTGAATTTATGCATGTAGTCATTAGTTTCCTTGACAAAACTTGGTAGTCTAGACAAACCCTCAGTCTCTCCCAGTCCTAGCTGGCCTATGGAGGGTGGGAGAGACTTCTGCTAAAGGGAAAAAAAAAAAACCAATGTTACTGCTTACTGGAGTGAGATTTTTTTGAAAAATATCCAAATAAATAATCTCTTCTCCTCCCCCAAAAAGCCATTAAAATCATATTTAGTAACTTTTTTATAATTACAAATGTGACAGTGTATTATTGATACCTAGCTTTTGCACTGGATACATTTCAGAATTGCTTAACTGGCACATATATATATATATTAAGATAGTTCTACCAGCTGATTGAAGTGTTTGGAGTGACCTTTGTCTGGAATATGGATTACAGCTTTTAAATATGATTTGCAGTATCACTTGTATTTTCTAACCGGTCATGTCCCCACCCCAGCTCCAGTGACCAGTAATGTTTTAGATGTGTCTCATTTTTTAGAGCAACTTTCTCTCAAGATTTAGTTGTCCATGGTTAGAGCCAGTTATTAAATTGGGTCTCTGGTGCATCTTTTTTTATACTTTCACTTAGTGGCCATGCCTTTGTTTTGTTTATTTAGCTGTTTTCAGTATCCCACATTTTGGTGGGTTTACTAGCTTGAATTATTAGGAAGGATGATAAAATACATGTACTCCTAGGGCAGTGTTAATTTTCTTTTTATTTGATTTCATATTAACTAAATATCTTAAGCCAGCGTTTCCCAAACTATGGGCTGTGGCCCAGTACCGGTCTGCAGGAAAAAAAAAAATACCGGGCCTCAGTGTGGCTGCCGGGGTGTTCTGGGCTCCCAAAGTGCCCGTGCAGAGCCGGGTCCCCCAAGTCCTGGGCCAGGCTGGGCGGAGGATGCAGCTGGATATTCCGAGCCCCGGCAGAGGCATAGCAAGGGGGAGCAGGAGGGCAGTTGCCCCTGGGGCATCAGGCTGGGCTGCGGGGCGGGGGAGGAGGGAGGTACGGGCACTGGGCTCACCTGGACTGTAGTAGAAGGGAGGTGCTAGGAACCCAGTGCTGGACTCAAGGAGAGGGTAGGAGGGGCAGGGAATCAGCGCAGCATGTCTGCGTGGTTCGGGGGAAGGTGCAGGGAAACAGAGCTCAGCTGGGCTGGGACAGTGAAGAGGTGCGGGGCACTGGGCTGAGATGGGCTGCGGGGCAGGGGGGAGAGGTGCGGAGCTTAGAGCTTAGTTTGGCTGCAGGAGGAGGGAGGTGCCGGGAACCTGGGGCTAGACTCAAGGGGAGGGAGTGGCAGGAAATCAGAGCTGGGCTCAGCAGTTGTGCGGGACTTGGGGGGAGGGGCAGGGAAATGGGGCTCAGCTGAGCTGTGGGGGAGGCATGCTGGGAACCAGTGCAGGGTTTAACTAGGCTGAGGTGGATGGGGGAAGACACAGGGAACAGGGGGGCAGCTCAGCTGGGCTGTGAGAGGCTGCAGGGAAGTGTTGCTGCACTCCCTTGGATGTGGGGGATGGTTTTGAGGGAGGTGCAGGGAACCAGCGGGGGTGGGCAGCTCAGTTGGGTTGCAGGAGAGGGAGGTGCAAAGAATCCTAGTGGGGAGGGGGAGGGAACCAGGAACCCTGAAATGACCTCCCCTGGTCCAAAAAAATCCCTCCTCTGGGACCAGTCAGGTCCAGAGGGAGCCAGACCAGGGAGGTCCAACTCCTACTTAAGTCCCCTCCTTGCACCCTCCCCCCAGCCAGATACCCTACCCCCCAATCTGCTCCGCCTCCTGGAGTGCCCATGTGGCGCCAGGTCCCCCAAGCCCTGCCCTGGGCTGGGCAGAGGATGCAGCCGGGTGAAACAGTGAAAATGTATTCTTTTTTTTATATGGCTTTATATTTTTGGGCTGCAAAAACCAGTACTGAAATGGGTTCCAGCTAAAGTAAAAAGTTTGGGAAACCCTGGTCTAGCCAGTTTTCTATCCATCTTACAGTCCATTTATCCAATCCATATTCCCTTAACTTGCTGGTAAGAATACTGTGGGTGACCGTATCAAAAGCTTTGCTAAAACTGGCACTGGGGGCTTTGGGAGAACCAGAATCAACGTATTTGCATATTCATCATTTGCTTAATGAATGAATTTGCAAATATGCAAATGAATATTACTGGTCCTCCAAATGCTCGTGAATGGATTTACTGGTCCCCGTGTCAAAAAGTTTGGGAATCCCTGTCTTAAGCAATGCACCTTGTTAATTAACCTTTTTTTTAATATTCTTATCCCATATCTGTGAACTTAAAAAAAAAATGTATCGGGGTTTGTGTTTGTACTGGTGGCACATATCCACACATTAGCTTGATATTAGTGTACATACCAAAATTCACTCCACACATGGATGGAAAAAAATTAGAGGGAACACTGCAAGTCTCTGCCAGCCCAAGAGCAATAGCTCTGCAATATCCCCAGTTCCTAACCTCATCACTTGCTATTCTTCTCACAGACTCAAGTAACCAACCCTGGACAGTCATTCTTGAGATGTGTCCACTTCATGTCTAGCTCTGGCCACTGTGCTATTTTATTTTGTCAGATTTCTGAAGCTTTGGCAGGAAAAGAAGATCTCTCTGGAGAGGGACTTGGAGTCAGCTCCGAGGGTGTGCCTGAAAGCATGCCATGAGTGATAGCATCCTGTAGGAAGATTTCTTGAAGCTGACCTGGCATCTGGAAGCCTACGTGGCTCCAGCAGGGAGAAGGGAGGCCTCATGTTTGTAAACAAAATGTTTGCACCATGACAAATGGATCTTTAATGCCTGACTTAATCACCTCCACTAGTGCATTAACAGTCTTCGCTAACAGCTCAGATTTAGTCCACTGTCTCACAGGCAGTGCATCACAGACTTGTATTCAATCCCTTAGGTGAGGAACTGGAAAGGTGGAATCTGGGCTACCTGAAACGGCTGCTCAGCATACCCTCAAGGACAGAGCAAAACACCTACTGATTTGAGTTCTACCAGCAGTATCCATGGTACTGGCTTGTGTGCATTACAGCCAGCATTATCAAAGCAAATCCCAGCTCCTAGCAGGGAATGCCGATCCTGACTAAAGCTACAGAAGTCTCTGCAAGGGTGTCTGTGGTCTTCTCAGGCACTCCTGAGGGCCTCTCTCAACAGCTTTATCTTACTTATTCTAAGAAGGTGCAGCCTAAATCCCTGGTACAAGTGAGTGGCCATCATGGACCCAAGCTGAGCCCAGTCTCTGAATCTGACACATCTAAGGCTGAGACTCAGGTAATTCTATTGGACTGGCTCAGATGAAAAAGACCCTTGCAGGCTCTTCCAACTAGTGACATTCCCTTGGACTCAAACTGGAGATCATTCTGCCAGGCAGTTTACATACCTAGCTGGCTGTCACAGAAGTGAATCATTGGCATGATTCCTCCTGAACAATGGAGTCTTGTGTCTGTGGCCCTGCCACCTAGAACTTCTCACGTAGCTCCAGGGCAAAGCTTAGAAGTTCCATTCCAAGGAAGATGTTGGACAATGTCCAGGACTCCTAGCGGAGAACGTGTGGAGCCATTTGGAAGTGGGAAAGAAAGTATGTTTCTGAAAGCATGGATGGAGCAGTCTACAGCTGAATGGTTCATTCCAGGTCAACACGTAGGCCTCTTGCACTTTGGGAGCGCTGTACCACGTCAACTTCCCTCAGAAGCAATGCAAGTTTGGAATGCTTCCCAGTGAACATTTGCTATGCTGACAGAATAAAACCAGCTCAAAGGGAAGCGTAGGGTTTATAGCAGTGTTGTTAGGTTTCCTTATGTCAGCTGGAGGCTGACAAGAATGACAATTTTACAACTGAAGAAGTGGGTTGTGCCCACGAAAGCTCACGCTACCATCTACATTTGTGTTAGACTCTAAGGTGCTAACGAGTGGTGCAGGACCATTCGTTTTTTAAATTTTACAACTCTGTCTTCTACTTCTCTGGAGATTCTGGCCGCTTCCCCCGACTCCCAGGAGCAGGAAGGCAAGAAGCCCCATGTTGCTTCCCACTGATTGCAGCAGGGAACAGGAAGGCAAGGGGAGCCCACCAGGACCCCAAGAGCCTATGGAGTAGCTGGGCTCCAGGTAGGGAGCTGCCAACAGAGCTGACAGACTGGGCTCTCAACTCCCACACTGCCGTTCTTAAATCAATGGAAGTGCTTCTGGTGAGGACATGCACTACGAACCCAAGGAGTAGCATGGACACCAGGTACCACAGTAATTCATATGGTGATATAGCCTGAGTCACACGCTGTCAAAGGAACAGAGTGATTCGGAAAGTAATGGGAAGAGCCATTCTCTAGCTCTCCCTTCCTCTTTGTACCAACTTACCACCAAAGAGCCATTCTCTAGCTCTCCCTTCCTCTTTGTACCAACTTACCACCAACTTACCACCTCTCAACGTCCAGGGCTAAGGAAGGGATGATCAAAAAGACCTCAGCTGTCAATGAAAATGAGTGGTGCCATTATGATCCAGCATCAAGTTCCATATTAAAAACATATGTGCCGAAAATGCTCTCAAGGCAGGCAGTGGGCAGAGAAACCAACTGTGACCAACACACAGACAAGCTGCTGCCACAGGGGCAGGTTCATGGTATAGGCTAAAATACAGTCCTTGCTCTGGTTTACATTTCAGGATCCTATAGTATAGGCCATCACTATCTGTTAGTTTCCAAAAGCAAATTAAGTGAAACCTTTAAGAACAAAGAGCAAATGAGGCTTTCCTGACATGCCAAAAGCATGTGATCCAACTTTGTACACACTGACATTTAGGGAGAGTGCCACATGTATTCTTGCCTGGGGTTTTGGAAGCAAGGCCTGGACAGATGCCCGGTGAAGGCAATTCCTGCATGTTCCTCCAGAATCCCCACAAGCCAAACAGCAATGTTTACCATTCTGACATGCAAAACAAACCCTGTTCAAATAGGATTTCAGCTCTGCTTTCAGGTGATGTGAGGGATGGCTTGCATTTTGAAGCTACCGGTCATTTAATGCTGCAAAAGGGCACAACCTCCATGGGGCATTTGGAGTCCATGGCAGTTCCACTTCCCCTCTCCTTCCATTTCCCAGTCTCTAGGTCAGAGATAATAGCTGCCCCACAGCTCAGTTTGTTCAAGCACACTGAGATCCTCAAACAGGTGGTGGTCAGAGGAAGGCTATACTAAGATGTTGCCTTTGGAAATCCCAGGACAGATTTTCCCCTAGCAGGACCGCAGCTGTATAAGGAGATCAGCACCATTTTATTACAAAAGGAACTCCAAAAGCTGGGCTATTCCTGTGCTAGAACCTGAAGGCAGGAAAGTAGTGAATAAAAGAGACCAGGAACAAAGCAATGGCCAAAACAACTGAGCAGAATTTAGTCACATGCTGGCACTGCTTCACACACCAGCTTGGATATCTGGGTCCAGACAGATTTGCTTGTAAAGCCTGCATGCGACAGGTCAGAGGATTCTGCCTTCAACTCAATCTGGGCATGTAGCAATTCTTGTGTCAGAACCTACAATGGCAGCTTTCCTGCTTGCTGCCACCGCAACGTCCCGCTGTGAGAATGTGGAAAAGGATAGAAACAAGTCACTTTATGCTGAACTTCAGGATCTATTTAATATATGTGAAAAAAATCCATTTAACATCCCATTGCCTCGATGCACAGTAAAAATGGATGCACAACTTATAACCTGAAGCTTCTGCACCTGCCACAGAAACACAGCAGGCTAGACCCATTCAATCCTTCATACAAGGCATCACAGAACAAGACAGATTCACACACTCCATGGACCCAGACAGGAAGAGAAACTGAGATAGCTCAGAAAAAAGTAAATGCAAGACCAAAACATATCAGCAAATCTGAGAAAGGAAGGAGACAGCAAAGGGGAGAAGAGAAAAGCTACTGGAATTGAATCTGTAGCATAAATATAAGGCACAATGAAACAAAGAAAGGAGAACGAGTCTCACCAAAATGGGAGCAACTGGGAAGATTCACTTTCTATTCCACAAGCTGCAATTACAGCAGCATGAGAAGGTGTTACTAAGTTCCCCAGCAAGCTCATAAGGGAGACAAGGAGATTGCCACTGATTACTGAACTGGTCTAAGGAAATGAAGACTAGAGACAAAAGAGGCATCAAGAAACTATTGTGGGCGGAAGGAGGCTTCTCAAGAGAGGCAGAAGAAAAAACTGGGGACAGGTGGAGTAGACGCCTCAGACAGTAGGTTTCACAGAGATATTACATCTAGATTAACTCCAGTCTCACAACATCAGGTGTTTTCCTCTTGGGGGCAAGGGGCCGGGTATGACTCAGCTGTTGTCTCTTGCTCTAAGCCTCTCTCCTCAAAAAGAAAGCAGATGATTTAATATCAGAGGGGTAGCCATGTTAGTCTGAATCTACAAGAACAACGAGAAGTCCTGTGGCACCTTATAGACTAAGATTTATTGGAGCATAAGCTTTCATCTTTGCCCACGAAAGCTTATGCTCCAATAAATCTGTTAGTCTATAAGGTGCCACAGGACTTTCTCGTTCTTGCAGATGAATTAAGGGACAATACAGAATTTAACTCTGATGTATAATCATTCTGATGAAACCTACCCTCCAAAAACCACCACCACTCAGGAAAGGGAGGTTACATGCCAGTGGCACAGCATATCCACATAGCTCTTTTTAGAGGGCATATTCTTGCTCTCTCATCTTGACTACTGCAGCCCCTCCTAGCAACCTTGATCCCTACTCAGAATCATTCAAAAAGTTGCTGTTGCTGAAATCTTCTTGGCTTGTCACTTTGTCCATAACACCCAACTCCAAGTCCCTTCTGTCTTCTTCCCTACAGAAACCTGGCCTGGTGCAAAGTCATATTAAAAACTCCCGTGAATTATGCTGGCTTGGATAACCATGCATTTCTATTACAGATACCCCTTCACTGTGCATTATGACCATTATATAACATATCAGTAAGAATGCAAGTTCTGGTGCAGGGACCACCTCACCGTGAGTACTGTATGTACATCACAATGGGGCCTTTGCGAGTGACTGCCATGCAAGCAAACCAAACAACTCTTATTTCAAACAGTCTCTAAACACCTGGAAGATAATAGCTCTCATTCAGTAAATTCTGGTCAAACCGTTTCTAATGGAGCATGCAGCTCTCTGTTCTCTTGTTTCTATACCAATACATGACATAGGTAATTTATAAGTCAAACCACTTGTCTAAAGGCAGCAAAGAGCACTAAAATTGTGTATAGGTCCAACATAAAAACTGAAAGCCACTGTGTCTTAAAACTGGCTCTTTCCTCACCAGAACAGAACCATTTTAACATGGTCAGATACTTAGATCCAACATTAGATCTGTGCCCTGGTAGATAATATGCCCTAATTCTGACTGAACTAAAGTATCATCTTGCTTTAAAGGGAACAAATGGCACCGGGGTCCTGTGTGAGCAAGATGGAGTATTTGAACCCAGCCTCTAAGGGCTGCACTTCCATAGCAGAGGCCAAAGCACAGCAATAATGCTGCAGTTACATTTCTCCCCCTCAGCGCTCCTCAGACCACACCTGTTCCTTACTCAGATCCCTTCCCAAGCTTCCATTGCCAGCTATGACAAGTTCAGACATCACCTCCTCACCTAGCAAGACTCCACCTGCCCCCAGGTTTGTCTTTTTCCTGCTCCCCCATTGTCTTCACTCTAGCTAAACCTCCCCTTTTGCAGCCAATATTCTGACTTCTGCTCTGTTTAGGACCGTTTGATGCATGCAGAGAACTGTCGCCCGCAGCTCCCCTTCTCAGCTTCAAACACTTTCTGCAGTGACGTCTGCAAGGCCCTGTACTGCCTGGAACTCCTCTGGACACCCATATGTAAGAATTAGTTGGTAGGCCATGGGGAGCACTGACAGGGTCTCCTTATTCTTTGCCAAGCACCTTGACGAAGCTTGAATAATTGTCCAATTTCTGATCCTCTCAGTTAAGCTGCCTTCATTTTCTAAATCCGACTGCTGGGCTCCAGGCAATTCTGGGAACACCAGTAACTAACCTCCAGGCTAAAATACTCTGGTGTCACTGATGCATGGGGGATTAAGAGAGACAAAGCCCCCAGAAGCTGAGATGAGCCAGATGGAAGGAACAGAAGGCAGCAGCTTTGCAGGGCACACGCACATCTAGTGCTGAGAGGCACCTGGGAGGAGCAGTCATGATGGGATCATGCTACTGTCTGCCAGCCAGCATGCAGACAAGTAGGAAGTCTCCCACCTTTCCCAGGGCTCTATTAATGTGTCCCATCGTGACCCACTGCACCCCTTACGACACCAGCCCTAAATCTCAACAAACCTCTGTTAACATACTTAGGCCATACACATCTTCCACAGATCTAAGATGTGGGTCTTTACTGACTGATGTAAAGACATTACCTTAGCATCTCCACATGGTCTACACCAGACAGACAGAACACAAGTTGTACAATATGCAGATATGCTAGGAAAGGAGCGCTGTGGGTGATAACACTGTTGAAAGGAAAGTGAACATTACAAATCAGCATGGCCACAAGCTGAAACCCTAGTGGGCTACTACTAGGAGTTGTGGGTATTGCCTCACTTTTTGGTGTTTGCAGGAATAACCTGAACAGCCTTAACTCCGTTAATGATGTTTTTCAATACGGACATTTCCTTGGGTGGGAGGTGTATTCTTTTTAATTAATGGATATAAGTTAGGGATGTTAAAATGTGTTTATTTGTTAAATGTGTATCTGCTAAAATACAGATACACAGATAGGGGGAGAGGCAGGAGCCAGTGCTTGCAGGAAGCTGGCTTTTAAGTCAGCTCCCCATGAGCACCAGCCCCCCCACCACTACCACGTGCAGAGCGAGCAGGTGGCTCCGTGGGGATGGGGGGGGGGGTGACTGACCATGTGCTCGACTACACATTCACATCCCTAATATAAATAGGGGTGGGCTGGTGACCTAAAGGTGGAATAGCAGAGAGATGGAAGACAGGCTAGCTGGAAACTGTAAATCAGTCAGGTCTCCTACATTTAAACACTCTGCTTGCCTGGCAGAGAGCTTTACCCAACGCTTCAACTTGCTCAATGCTCATCACATCCACATGCAGGAGCCTAGCAGCATGGCCAGTTTTGTGCACTGAGGCAAAGAGTTTGCCTGCCAGTAACCATATTACATTCTCACAAAGAAAGCCTTGGACAGCAGACAGAATTTATTCACGGACTCCCAAACTTCTGCCTTTTCTCTGCTTTCTGGCCAGCTCCTCTCCAGAGTCCCCAGTGTCCATTCCCTGCTTCAGGTACTAAGCAGGAACCTTCTCACCCTCTCCATTATTTTCCACTATTTATCTAACTTCCTTTAGATAAACTTTTGCAGTAAAATCTAAAAACTGCAGGTATAGCTGTTATACCTGCAAAACAGACATATGAATGTGAGACAGCTCTGCAAAAGGGGAAATGGAATACAGTGGACTCAGAGACGCTTCAGCAGAAAACGCCATCTTTGCCTGAGATGGTTCACACTTAGCTGTCTTGGTTTTCACACAAACAGAATGAATGTCCCATGAATCCTAAGTGAATCTTAGAGCTGCCTCTGATATGGAGTCATCTGCAGCAGTTCCTTCTGGCTGTTTACAGCAGAACTAGGCCACCATCCTCTTCTACTGACAGAGTGTTTGCACAGCAACTCCACAAGTGAGTCAGCGTCATCTGCTAACGTTTTAATGGACTTTAAGTGGCTAAAAGCCATGCAGAACCAGGAAAAAGAAGGCGTAAACAGAGGCTGAATAGGGGATAAGCCTGCAACAGCAGCTAAACAAAGTTTCTTTAACATCCTGATCACATGCTATAAGATTTGAACAGAATACATTTCTCAGTGAACAATACAGAGCCTGTAATATCATCCTGCACTGCAAACAGTTACCATCTTCAGTAGATGTTAATCCCGGAACCAAGCGTGGTATGTGTTAGAGATCCCATAGCATTTTTTGGAAACTGTCTGGGCAAGGACAGCCTGCCATCCCACCTTAGCCAAGCAATTCAGGCCAGCCTTTTCTAAAGCAGATAGCCCCTCTGCACCCTGTGGTGGAGGTTACAAAGTGATGACCTACTGTGTATCCATAACTCACCACCTTAGAAGAGGAAGCACCAATGGACTTCTGAATAGCCAAATCAAGCCCGCAGTGCCTCCCCCTCTTAGAACCTGGGAAAGCAGAAAGCTGTTTGATGCAATTAGTTTGGAGGAGAAACAAAAATAAGCACTGGCTGGATTCAAGAACATTCCTATTGAGTACTACAACTAATACTACAGTATCACACAGACACACACGCCCCGCTACTACAGCTAATACTACAGTATCACTCTCACACACATACACATCCCTGTAAAACTCAGGAAAAGCAACCCTAGTTCTCCATCCCATCCCTCTGCCAACAGACGCCGAACAGCCTGCAAGCACATCTGCACTGCAGCTGGAAGTGTGCCTCCCAGCCTGGGTACACAGATGTGTGCTAGCTTCGCACACCAAAAGTACTTCTGTGGATGCTACACCACAGGCTAGCCCCCTTGAACACAAGCTTGGCCAACTCCCTGGGTCTGTGTTTGAGTGGTTAGCCTGTACCACCACCTGGACCACAGCTAGTTTCTGTACACTAGCTTAAGCATGCTTCCAGCTGCAATGCAGACAGAACCTAGAAGTTACCAGACTCTTGCACAGGGAACCAGTTGGGGCACCAAAAGTGCAAAGAAAAGAACTGATTAGGAATCTGTCTCTTGTCCTGTTGTTTTCTAATGACTCTCATGCAGGAAACCCTCCCCCCAACCACACACACTGCTATTTTAGGCACCATAAAAAACCACAAAGCTTTTAGTCAATCTAATCCAATCACTTTTCAAGTAGAATCCACCATCTCCATCTTCTCCAAAACAGTCTCTCAACCCCCTCCACCTACCCAGTGACAGCTCCTACCAGGAGCCATCTGAAATGGATCTCAGCCAAATTCAGAAAAAGGAAGTTAAACATGAGCTTGTTCCTATGAGTCCCTGTCCCATCTTTCTCCTAAGTTCCCTACTGCTTCGGAGAATACGGTGCCACCATTTTTTTAAACTAGTAAATGGAATGACAACATCCAGCCCTCTAGTAAATCCACCTAACTGGCAAGCCTCGGGGAACAATTTTCCAGACTCTTCTTCAATTGACATCTTAGGCCTCTTTTTCTAAATTGCATTATGGGGAACAAGAGCTAGAATGGAGAAGCAGAACAGCATAACCACTGTCTACTTGGTCCTAGGTAGCTGCTGCACATTATTTTAACTAGACCCTGGCAGCTGCAGGAACCATGGGCAAATGCTGAGTCCATGACTAGGTTTATCCATCTGTGCCTGGCATGAGGAGCACGGCATTTGTTTTTAAATGCACACTTTGCTGCCATGACCCAGTGTAACTTAGTGCTCTGGGTAGGGCCACATTGTGAGCACACCTGGAACCAGAGGCAGATGGCCACTTTGTGAAGCTGAGTGTCAGATTGAATACCTGGTGCCTCCGTGGTTTGAGGACTGTGGTTCTGAACAGTGAGAGATCTAGTTACCAGCAGGGATGAGCATGTGTACATGGCTAACTGATGAGCCTGGGCTCATGGGTTTATGTGCATGGTTACACACAGGCCCTGCCCCCTCTGTGCTGCTGTGGGGAGAAGGGGCGGAGGGGGGGAGAGAAGAGATGGGATCCGGTGCTCAAGGGGAGCCAGCCCTCCACCTAACTACTGAAATATTCAGTGATTACACATTTACCAGAATAAACATACAGTATTTTAACATCCCTAGTTAACAAGAGAGGCTGCCCCAGAGCTGGGCCACACTGCCCCATCTGGGAGCAGCAGCAGCACTCCAGCTAGAGAGTCCACTCCCTCAGGGCACTGGACTGGCAATAATTTCCTCCCTTGGGGGGGCTTCAATCCCCAAGGGAGGGCTGCGGCGTGCACTGGACAGGCCGGGAGATGGTATCTGGCCAGGTACCGTTCTGGGAGACTTGCCCACAGCAGCCCCCACCCATTTTCCACATCCAACACCACTCAGCACTTTCCCTGGGGGTCCCCCCCACCCCCCCTCCACACATCACACGCGGTCCCTCGGTGCCGAGCCCCCAGCAACCCTAAGTAACCTCTTCCTCCCCCACCCCCATGACCTCAGACCCTCTAAATATCCTCCTCCCCTCCCCCACACCCCCAG
>JANRFK010006689.1:2214203-2226020 GCA_030068395.1 Apalone spinifera
CAAAAGCAGCTGCTTTTGCGGAAAAACTTGCCAGTCTAGACGCAGCCTTTGTGTGCCGCAGCCCTTCCCTTCTGAGCGGCCAGTCGCCGGCAGCAGGAGCTGTGCACTGCAGCTTGGGCGCCACGATGGCGAGAGGGGCCACCTCCCTTGGTCATGCACAAGGCCATGGCTGCATACTGGGGGTGGCCAGCTCATCCCACTGCCCGTGTCACTGCAGCTGCACAGCTGGCTCGAGCCCCAGGTTTGATCACAGCTGGTGTGTCTGCCGGAGCTGGAATTACACCTCCTGCTGCGGCGGAGCTGGCCCCTCCGGTGCCTGCTGGGAGCAACGGGCTTGTTCTGGAGAGCCTGGAAGCTGGTCCCTCAGGCCACCCAGCTTAGCTCTGACCTACTGAGCAGGCTGGAGCCGTGGGCGGCCGCCGTTGTTTGAAGGTATTTTAGTTGTGTCCAAGCACTGGATTGCTCCGCTGCTGAGCCAAGGCAGAGCTTTAAAAAGCTCTGGGCTCTGTCTTAGGAGCCTGGCAGATTCAAGCTCCTTTTTGCATAACAATTATTTTTAGCATCATTTTCCTGACCCAAGCTTCCCCGATTAACTTCAAAGATCCGCTGAGCCAGGAACATTCCAGCCAAGCTGTCAAAGGGCTGCCCCCTTCCCCTTCCATCCCCCGCCCAGAGAAAGGGACCGTAGGGCTGGAAAGGGCCACACAAAGCCATCTAGCTCAGCCTCCTGCACTGAGACAGGGACAAGTAAACCCAGGCCACCCCACCATCCCTGACAGGCGTCTGTCCAGCCTGTTCTCACCCCGGGAAGGCTCTTCTAGAGCTTGACTCCTCTTGGAGCAGAAATGTCCTAAGATTGAACCCAAATGTCCCTTGAAGGGGTTTGCCCCTTGATCCCAAAGGGGCCTTAACTAGGCTCCCGTCATCAAGCTGGATGAGGACGTTGCTCCCTGGGGAGTGAGTTGGGGGAGCTGCTCTCTCATGCAATCTCGGTCGCATGCAGATGGGCGTTAGCTCCCAGGGGCTCAGTGCTGCACCCCTGAGATGAGGTCCCATAAGAAATCCACGGGGGAGGCTGACACAGACGCTCACGGAAATGAACCGAGCCTGTCTAGGGCAGGGCAGCAGGAGGCAATGTGCTGACATGCTGAACGGGTCACTGGCCAGGCCCAGGGGAGGCTGAGGCCGATGAAAGGGAGAGTCCCTCAGTTAGAAGCTTGCCCGGAGCCATGTGGCGATGCACGACAACCTTGCGAGTTGGGCCCCAGCCCGGGTGAGTGGCTCTCGGCTTTGCAAGGTTCCAGCCCAGACCGCTGTGCCCGGCATGTCCGCGAGTTGCCCCAAAGAGCTGTCGGAGACGGGCGGTTTACAGCTGGCTCCTGAGCAGTGAAATGAAGGGAGAGGCTTGCCGGGAGAGTGCTGGCATTTTGCAAAGGTCAGCAGGAGATATGCGAGTCTGGCTGCTCCGCGCTTGCTGGTGAGTCAGCACTCTCCTGCCCACCCCCAATCCAGGTTGTCACTCAGCCATGGGAACAGCCTGGAGGCTGCTGCCACCACGCCAGGGCTGACCGAACACAAAGCCTTTGCTCGTCTCTGCTGAAGACTTGCTGGCCGTGGGGTGCCCCCAGCAGAGTACACATGGGTGGGGCATTGGGGCCATATTGTATCTCCTGGGCACCTGGATCCATCCTGCAGGCCAGTGCCCTGCATCCATATCGGGGGCTGGTCCCTCGGTGTTGGAGCCAACAGCTCGCGCACCTTGAGTCCTCTTGGAGATGCAGAGACCCGAAGGGAAGGGGGAACAGGGCAGACACAGTGTGGCCCCTGCCCACTCTTCTCCGGAGTGCCATCACCTGGGCAAGCACAGGGCTGGAGCTGGGGAATGGTGCGGGTAAAGAAGTTCTCCAGTCCCTCCTCCCAGTCGCTCAAGGGATGGGCTGAGACCCAGCCACACCCCGCGGGCTCCCATGGGTGAGCTGCTGCTGTTCCTGGGGCCCAGCCAACCAGAGATCAGCCCTGCCCTGTGCCCAGCCCAAAGGGCCCAAATGTCTCCTCCGGTGCAACTGCGCTTGCTCCCTACATCTCACCAAGCTGAGCTGGGCAGCCAAAGGCTCCTTCACCCCAACAAGCCCTGCCCACCAGTCACCAGGTTAGAACTGAAAACCTCACCAGCTCGTCGTCCAGAGCTCAGCCAGCTGAAAACCAGTGTGCTGAGTCCAGCGCCTGCACAGTAATAAACAGGCTAGAGAGGCTGTCACATTACTGGATTTTAAGGAGAGTAGCCAGGATCACTGCTGCACCCATGGGGGGTGTTTGCCCCAAAAGTGTATACAAAGGGGGCCATGCGAGGTGTCAAACCAAAGCTCACCTTCTACTGAGTCTGTTGATCCTATTCATGTAATTGTATAATGTCTGTGCGTGGAGTTATAAACACGCCCTCTGTATGGATGCTGGAAACGTCTCTGTCTGTGGTTGAGCAATGGGTGAGGAATGCTCAGCCAATGGCTATGCTAATGAGCGAGGCTCCAGGGACAATGGATCTCTAAATGCCAAAGACACACCTGGCCACTGACCATGTTACCCTTTCCAGCTTGGAAGAGACCAGGGATGAATATAAAATGCCATATGGCAGACTCCATTTTTTTTCTTCAGTCTTGCGCCGAATCCCAGATGCAGCCTTGCAGGGAACAATGAGCTGGAAAGAACTGTGGACCCATCCTGACATAGGATGTAACCAGAGACTTTTCAGATAGCAGTTATAACATCTCTGCTAAGAGCCTGCAGCGAGAACTCGGTGATTCATGCACGTAATGTATTATCCTTTAACAACCTTACTCTCAGGCTTTTCTTTCTTTTAGTAATAAACTAAACTAGTTTTTAGATTCTAAAGTATTGGCTCAGCGTGATCTTGTGTAAATTGACCTGGGAACTGTGGCTGGTTTCTTGGGACTGGAGAACCCGTTTGGGGTAGGTGAGATTGGGTTCTATAACCCTTCACCTGTGTGTTAGACCCGGGGCTGTTTGGGGCACGGAGAGAGCTGGGGTGTCAGAGGGGTTTTGCTGGTGAGGCTTCTGGCTGGCCAGATAGGCAGCTGAAGTGCTCTGTGGGACTGGTTTGTGGCCTAAATAGGAAAGGCCTCCAGTCAGGGGTAGTAAGGAGCCTGAATTTGAGCAATTTGCCCTGAGCAGACGCCCTCAGCTGTGCCCAGACCTGGCCCGGTCCATCACAGAGGTAACCCTGCTACAGTCCAGTGATTGCTCCATTTGTAACCCATGTTAAAACAGGGCTGCCCGGTGCATGTTGGCCCAAATGCCATGGGAGATGTTGAGTTTGCAGAAATCCCATCTTCAACTGGGGGAAAAAGATTTACAGAGGGTTCCCAACTAGGGCTCTAACTCTGCAGTATAAGCCCGGGGCCGCCCCCTGCCTAGGAAGGAAGGAGCAGAGAATGGGGTGTGCTCGGGGAAGGGGGTGGGGAAGAGGTGAAGTGGGGGTGTAGTGGAGTGGTGGTTTGGGGGAAGGGGTGAAGTGGGGGCAGGGCCTGGAGTGGGGTATGTCGAGCGCCTCCCAGCACACGGAGAAGTCGGTGCCACTGTCCATGAGCATCCACCTCCCACTCCAGAGGGCCAACGTTCTCTGCAGCTGGGCCACAGGTTTGCATCTTGCCGCTGGCCTCGCTTGCTGGAATGGAAGGTGCCCCTGTAACTCGCCCCATCCATCACCTGTGTTATTGGCAGGGTAACGCTCGCTGGGAGCAGGAAGCTATCGCATATCCTGGCAGGGCCTTGGCACTGCAGCCAATAATTAAATCATCTTTCGGTCTCAGAGACTTGACAAGAGGCTCACCCCATGCTCCTCCGTTCCCTCTCACCCTGGCGGTTTGCTGTAGGCATATTCAGTGCAGCGGGTGCTGGGGTCCAGCTTGACATTCACGGCTCTGAGGGGCAGGAGAAATCACACAGCCTGGGACCTTCTTTCTATTTACTTCCATTGCCCCCCTGGCACTTGGCACAGTCACTGAGCAGCTCACTTAGACTCACCGCCCCCTGCTACTATCCCCATTACAGACAGGAAACAGACTTGCTCCTGGCCACACAGGAAGTTGAGGGTACAGCAGGGACTTGAGTCCAAGGGCCCTTATCCTTAGCATAGTCGCTAGCCCCTGGACCATCTGCTGCAGCTGCAGGGGAGGGGGGGCGGTGAAATATTTTGCTGTATGTTGGCAATGTTTTCTGAAATTATCAGCAAATGGAAAAAGAAAAGTAATTTGTTCTGGGTCAAAAAATGTTTCATTCAACGGCACGAGATATTCTACTTTGATTCTGAGCCTTTTTTAAATGTTTAAAGCTTTTTGGTAAAATTAAAGGAAAAGCTGTTTCAATTCAACACATTTCTATTTTTTTCTGAATTTTTTTAGAGTGAAAAAAATAATAAAATAATTTGAAAAAAATCAACACAAACCTGTAAAATATTTTGATGTTTCTGAATCTGCATTTTTCACCCCAAAAAGTTTCAGCTAACAAATTTTGCACAAGTCTACTCTGTAGCCCTCTAGCCCATGCACTGCCCTACTGGCTAGGTGAGCATCCTCTGGTGGGCTAAATGTACTGAGAGCTGGAAAGCTTCAGTCTGGAAATCATTTTAAAAATACATTTATAAAAGTCCTTAAATCTCACAGGGCCGTAAAGCCACAGGATAGTAGCAGCTTCCATTTATTACCAAGCTTGGGCTCCTGGCCAACTGGTATTAATTTACATTTGTATGAACCCCTATCCAGTGCACCAGGGGTGTTTGTCATGTATTAAAACACAGAGATTAAATGCAGCAGCATCCTGGATCTCCATAATGCATTTCTACTCCCAGGTCATCCCGTGTGCACAGATGTTTGCGATAACTCACTCTACTTTGCAAAGCCCTGATGCTCACTCTGACAGGAGTATGCCCATCTTCTTTTAGTCCATGTACAGAATGCTAGTGTAACACCACCAGACCCCACTCATCTGCCGGTGGAATCAAACCTGGGAACCTCTGGATCTTAGTGCATGAGCCTCACCTTCAGGAGCTAAGAGCCAGCCTTGTCTATTTGTCGACAGTCTCTCCTGGGTTTGGCCGTCATTAGCAAGAAGAAAGGTGGGTCTTAAAGCCCTCAGGAGAGCGAGGCCAGGGTTCACACGACTCTAAGGCCTTGCCCAGCAGCTGAGAGAGATCTGGCAACACAAAATGCCTGTGATAAAAGAAGAATGGGGAGCATTTTCCTGCAATTTCCAATAACAGATGAAGCACAATTTCTGCAATTTTGTGGCCTTTGCCACAATTTCCCCTTGACCTGTCAGACCTCATCAAGCCGAGAGCAGTGAGGAGAGTGGCTTTTAATGATGGGAAATTGCACGTTGCAAGGCTGTTGCGGATCCACTCACACCTTGGAAACCACGTCCTGCAAGCAAAGAGGTCAGGGCTGCTGGGTGCGGAGCCCGAGCGCACCCGAAGTCTCACAGGCATGGGCAGGCAGCACTTGGCAGGCGAGTCCCTGAGCACTATTCCAAATGGCCTTGCTAACGGCTGGCCGCTAAGGGCACCTATTTACTGAACACACTAAGCAAAGACAAGGATTCCGGGGTAGATTCCAAAAGCAAAGCAAACTTTCCAAAAGCTTGTGCTGGACAAGCCAGCTGTGGATTGGCTCAGGGCCTGGCAAATCTCACTGGGAAGCCAGTCAGGGGGCTGCTTTGAAATTTAAAAAAATGCATTTGGGGGCCAACTTGCAGTTGAGTGTCTAGTGCAGAGGGCTTGTCAGTGGGGCTAGATGGTCAGAAGATCTCAGCTCCATTCGTGCTCCTAAACGGGGGCCGACTCTCCCAAAGGCTTGGCCCCCAGCAGCCTCATTGGGATCCACAGAGGCGCTGGGCTCCCCTGTCAGTCCAGGCTGGAGCATTTGTGAGTCAGCTGGTGGAGCTGGGGGCAGGGAGAATGGAGGGTGTTTGCGGGTCCTGAGGGACAAAGGATGCAAGACTGCTTCAGCCGCCCAGGAAGTGCATCTCTTTCCAGGCAGGCAGAGGGAAAATTCCTGGAGATGCATGTGACAGAGGCTCCTTGGGCCCTTGGAGACTGCCGATGCGGGTTCCTGCGAGATGAGGGCATTCTGGCCCCTCACCAGCAAAGCCCTATGCATGTGTGGCACCCGGTGGGAGAGGCAAGGAGTGTTCATAGGCTTTGCTATTGCAAGACCAGAGTGTTCAGCCCCTTGCTGGCTTGAGCCAAATGCCGAGAAGGAGGGGGACGTGTGCCTGGGGTAGAAAGACCAAGGGGGTTGCTGGGCTGAAGGATGGATGGGCACAGGTCTAGTGAGATTTCGGACCTTAGTGAAATCTATCCCTGAAGTTGGGCTGATCCCACCTGGCTAATGCACCCCCCTTTCCTTCCCTCCTTGCACCCCTGTGTAAAGCATGTTGTCTGTGTCACATGCGCCTCCTCCCTGGCCGCAGAGCAGGAGGAATCAGGTCCCTCCCGCAGCACCAGGGCTAAAAGGTGCCCAATCCACCAGCCTCCAAATGTAACTGTCAATGGCAGGGGAATCATCACCAAACCGGGGTGATTCCAGTGGCTTCCCACAGGGTTTGGCGCTGGGCCCTGTGCTGCTTAGCATTTTTATGAATGATCTGGAAGAAAACACATTGTCACTGCTAACGTTTGCAGATGACACAGCAATTGGGCGGGGAGGGGGGGGGGGGCGGTAAATGATGAAAAGGAGTCACTGGTCCACAGCAGGCTGGATCCCTTGGGAAGCTGGGTGCAAGAAAACAGGATGCGCTGTAATTTGGATAACAGGAAGGGCACTCTAAATAAACCCATTTTCCAAGCCTTTACTCATTTTTGTTGCTCTTCTCTGTTGCTCTTCCATTTCTTCACATCTTTCCTGGTATATGGCACCCAGAACTGGGCACGATTCTCCAGCTGCAGTCTAAGCGGTGCAGAGTAAAGCAGAAGAATCACTTGTCGTGTCTTGTTTATGACACTCCCATTCATGCAGCCCAGAATCATGTTGGCTTTTTTTGGCAAGTGTCACACTGTTGACTTATATTTAGCTTGTGGTGCACTGCGAACCCCAGATGTCTTTTCAGAGAATCCTTTCTATTCAGTCATTTCCCTAAGTGGACACTTTGCACTTGTCCTGCCTGACTCTCATCTTACTTACTTCAAACCATTTCTCCAGCTTGTCCAGATCATTTTGATTTTTAACCCTATCCCCCAAAGCACTTGCAACCTCTCCCAGCTTGGTATCAGCCACAAACTTTATAAATGCACTTTTGAAGCCATTATCTAAATCACTGATGAAGATATTGAACAGAACCAGACCCAGAACTGATCCATGTGGAATCCAACTCCTGATACCTTTTCAGCATAACCTGTGAACCTCTGGGAATGATTTTCAAACCAGTTATGCACCCAGCTTATATATAGTAGCTCTATCTAGGTTGTGTCCCTAGTTCGTTTATGAGCAGGTCATGCCAGGCTGCATCAGAAGCTTTACTAAAGTCCAGCTATTCCACCTCTGCTTCTTCCCCCCATCCTTGGAGCTTGTTACCCGTGAAATGAGCTTTCAGGCTATCAGTGGGGAAGTCCCGATACAAAAAGGACTTGGGGGGTTATTACAGGAGGGGTTGTGTACAGGTACTCTGACTCCTGTGCTGCTGCTGGCAGCAATGTTGCCTTGAGAGTGTGGTGCCTGGCCATCACCCACCACTTTCCAGCCACCAGCTCTGAAATCAGGGCAGAAGTAAGGTGGCAATACTGTGACCCCCCTAAAATAATCTTGGGATGCCCCTGCAGCTCCCTTTGGGGTCAGGGTCCCCAATAGGTCTCCCCTATGAAATCTGTATAGTACAGGGTAAAAGCACCCAAAAGCCCAGATGTCACAAGGGGAGACCAGATTTCACGTGACACGTTTTTTGTGGCCTTGAATTTGGTAAGGCCCTACTGCTAGCGAGTCAACGCATCCAAAGGTGTGCCATTACTGACGGCGTGATTTAACCTGTGAGTAATCATGACTAATTTTTAAATCGCGACAGCCCCGTACTTTATGATTGTTATTTTGTTCCTTGCTCAAAGCAGCAGCCCCTTTCCCAACAATTCCTTTCAAGCAACTTTACTGTTGCTTTAAAGTCCATGAGCAAGCACAGGAAGAAACAGGTTTTTCTCCAGACGGGGGGAAGGTACCGTGCATCGCTTCTACTGCCAAGTAAGCATTGGGGAGCCAGCTGCAAGGGGAGTTCCATTCGCAAGTGAAGAAAATTAGAAAAACTAATTTAACAAGGGTGTGTGAAGGCAGCGTGACGTTGGCACACCAGGAAGCCAGCGGGGGGAGGGTGTCTCTGTGTGTGGGAAGCTTGTATGGAGGCCCTTGGAAAGCAGCGGAGGATATGTTTCAAAGGTGGCTAGACTAGAAGATGAAGGTCAAAGAAGCCACTGGTTTTCCCTGTCACGAGATCACTCTGGCTGGAGGCAGGGGATGAAAATCTAGATCCCGATGTAACTGAAAATCAGCAAGCTGTGCCAAAGGGTGAGAAACTCTTTTTGGCAAAGCAGCCAGTTAGCAGCAGCCTGGGAGAAGCTTTTGTTTTATTTCTAACCCTTTATTTTCCCATTGATCTTACTCGGGTCTCACTTGAATCTGTGACCCTGTGTTCTTTGGTTTAGACCTGCCTTTGGCTTCACCATCAATGGATTACAGTGTGAGGCCATTATGAAGGGCCTGACCCTAAATTATAGCCTTCCAGCTGTGCATATGTGGGCTCTGGCTTGGCAGTTCCTGTGAGTGCCCGGTGACAGGGACTGGATGCTACAGGGAGATGTGTTAGGGGTAACCTAGGACAAGGACAGACTGACGGGCTTCTGGTGGTTCCCGGCCTGAGGTGATGGGGAGTGGACACCGGGTTAGCTCCAAAGAGTCTCTCTCTCTCCCTGAGGCAAGGGTGAGGTAGGATCTCACAGTCCCAGCTTAAGGAAGTGTCACACAGCCACAGATATGTTCATCCTAACCCTCCCCCCCATAAGTGAGAGGCAGTCGTGGGACACTGAGCCTGGGCACCCTGGCTCTACGAGCAGGAGCGTCTCTTGCCCGAGGTACACAGCAGCGCTCACTGAGGCAGGCTGAAGCTGGCTAAGCACAGGCCACCAGGGATGCCAGTGGTCCAGCTCCACCGCAGACAATGGGGTGTGTCCAACTGGAGTTAGCCAAGCTGGTCAAATAGCAGGGAAGACGCGGCAGTGCGGCTTTCACTTGGGTTCACATTGGGCAGCCTGTGGCTGAACCGGCACTAAAAGCCAGGCTGGCAGGTCTTGCTGCCGTTTCACCCCAAGTTGAAAGCCCAACTTTCCTGCAGCATAGGCATGGCCCTGTGGCCCCCAGCCTGGGGAGTCGTGTGTCCGCCATGAAGAAAGGGCAGACAGGAGAAGCAGTGGAGACAGGCTGCTCGTCCAGCCATGCTGGGAGCCATTTGGGTAAACTCAGAGATGACACTCAGAAGCCTCGGTCTGAGAGGTGCCGAAGTTCCACCGCCCCACACACACAGGCCTCTGCCCCAGGGAAACGGTGGCCCTGTAAGGAGGCAGAGCCCCGTGCGCCTGCGACTGGCCATCTTGCCCTCAGCAGGGTGTGCAAGGGGGCCCCAAGGGAGAGCTGCCTCAGGCCAGAGCCTGGAGGGGCAGGGCAGCAGGAGATGGGGTTGGGACGGGAGCCAGCGCAGACCCATTGCCGATGAGCAGGTGGCTTGGGCAGTGGGTGATCTCTGGGCAAACACAGAAGCTCTGGTTTGGCCGGGGGAGTTGGGCTCTGAACCTCGCAGGGAGGCCTGGGCCAGAGCAGAACTCCCAGAGAAAGACCTGAATGGAGGACGGTGGGCAAGTGCTTGGTCCTGGAGAGATGTTCCCTGTGCTTCCTGCGCAGCCTCTGAGGGCTCCCGGGGTACACCCGAAACCAGTGAAGTGGTGAAAAGTGAGCCAGTGATATCTGCCCAGGTCTGGTCAGCCAGCTCCGTCCAGGGTTGGTTACCATTCAGAGCATTCGAAGAGGGGCACCGGGGAAGAGGGGAAGAGCTATGCATGCCAGATGCTTTGTCTGTGAACAGGTTTTCTCAGCCAGTGGCGGTGGGCGTCCAGGACCAATTCCAATAGTTAATTAATTTCCTCTCATCAGCATCCACAAAACCAGCAAACAATGTCTGGAGGAGAAGGAACATTGCTGTGCTGCAGCGGCAGCTCTCCCATCAGTTACGCTGGTAGTTACTTTGTCTTGGCAAAAATGAAATGTCAAGTGGAGGCAGAGAAAAAAATCTTTGAATATGAAGCAGTAGCAGGGGCTCAGAATCACTGGATCTTCAGGTAATGGGGAAGCGAGAGAAAGAAAAAGCTAGACGTGCACAAGATGAATTCAGAATCCAAATGATGCTCCAGAGAGTGTGTTGCCACAATGCATCACTGTCATACCGAGCTTCACAATCCACTTCTTTGCTCTGCTAATGTGTCCCTGTCATCTCTACCCAAGCACTCGGGAATGTCGAGAGGGAGCCATCCTACCATGGCAGCAAGGATCAGGTGGCTCTTAGGATCAGGTGGCTCTTTGTCATCTCAAAGGAGTAGGAGGCTGTTCAAGATCCCTCATTTCCCATGCAAACACATTGGTAAGATCCTTCCCTGAATTGGGAAGCTGCCATGTTTCAGGGGTTCACCATGGGGCGAGCCTTGGTAGAGGTGAGGAAAGCCATAGATCAGGTTTCCTCAGAGCCACAGAAATCAGCCAGGCCATGGAAGCAATGAGAGGCAGGGGAGCTCCTTTTTAGATGGCTCCTTTTTAGGCAAAAACCCCTCTTGTGCGAGAGCTGTTCTTCCTGAAAAAAACCCTCTTGCTCAAGATGGGGGTTTTGCGCAAAAAGGAGCTTGTAGATGGCTCCTTTTTGTGCAAAATCCCCTTGTGCAAAATGACGGCTCATTAAGTATGGAAATGAGGTGCGGCAACATTCATCGCTTTGCCTCATTTGCATATTTTCTTGTGCAAGAGAGGGCAGTGTAGACATAGCCTTAGAGACTAACAGCTTTATTAGCGCATAAGCTTTTGTGGTAAAATCCACTTTATCAGAGGCATGAATAGAATACATTGCAACACTATTTCAAAATAACTAGCGCTATTCCGAAATAATTTAGTCTGCATCTACACAGAAGGCAAGTGTTTCGAAATAGTGTCAAAATACTGTCAAGCTGGAAGACTTCTTACTCCGACTCCTGGAACCCTCATTGTATGAGGAGTAAGGCAAGTCGGAGGAAGAATGCTCGATTTCGAAATAAGTGCTGTGTAGACACTCCATATTTCGAAATAAGCTATTTTGAAATAAGCTACATAATTGAGAAAGCTCAATTGACATAGCTTATTTTGAGTTAAGTCCTGAAGCATTATTTCGAGACATCTAGCATTATTTTGAAATAACAATGCAAGCGTCTACACAGCCATTCTGATATTTCAAAATAAAGACGAAATAACGGACGGCTTATTCTGACTTCTGTAAACCTCATTCCATGAGGAATAACGCCTATTCCGAAATAGCTATTTCAGAATAGGGCATGTGTGGACATTCCACTGCTGCTATTTTGAAATAGCCCCTCACCAGGGCCATGCTAAGTTATTCCTCCCCAATACCTTCTGGGGCTCTAAATCAAGATAGCACGTCTACATTAGGGGAGCCTGCCTCAGACTCATTTTGAGACTTCCTGCAGTGTAGACGTGCTATTTTGAGATGAACTATTTCAGAATAACTATTCCAGAATAG
>JANRFK010006689.1:2241913-2253418 GCA_030068395.1 Apalone spinifera
AGACAGCAGCCAGTGGGGGTCACTCACAGCCCAGGTACCCCCACTACGTCACACAGTGCCCTTCTCTGCCCTCCCTTCTGCCATGGCAGACCCCAGTGCACCATCTGAGGCCCCCCCCCGGCTGCCAGCCCAGCTGCAGTCAGCCTCCAAGCCCTGCCCAAGGGCAAAAGAGGAGGGCACCCTGCTGGTCTGGTGTGGAGATCTCGGATCTCATTGAGCTCTGGGGAGAGGAGGAAAACCTCCAGGATCTCCGCACCAGGCACAGGAATGCAGACATTTATGGCCGGGTGGCAGAAGGGCCGCAGCTGCACCCAGGAGCAGGTGCGAATGAAGGTGAAGGAGCTGAGGCTGGCCTACACCAAGACCAGGGAGCCCAGCTCCCGCGCTGGCATGGCATCCCACTCCTGCCCCTAATTTGAGCACTGCATCCTGGGAGGGAGGGTCAGTCCCTTCCCCCCCGTTGTGGACTTGGGACAGGAGATGCCTGTCACCAGCCTCCCAGAGGGCGTGGCTGTGGATGAGTAGAAGGCGAGGGGGACAGCACTGACACCATGCCCGCTAGCCAGGAGGTCATCCTGTCCCTGGAGCAGGTACCTCCCTCCCAGGATTCGCCCAGGGGTGAGATGAAGCCAGGGAAGGACCATTAGGCGAATTCCATAGTTTGCCCTAGATACAGAGGGGGAGGCAGTGGGTGGTGAGGGGCTGCGTGCGCCTCACCTGGCCTGGGATTGCACAGCAGCTTGTACGCGTGACTGCACATGGAGCGCCAGTCCGGAGCAGACAGCCGCATGAGGCTGCCACACAGGAACCTTGCGCACTGGATTCCTGCCCAGGCCTGCCTTACTCCTGGCCCCGAGGGTGGACACCTCCCCAACACAAGCCACCGCTATGCGGGCTGGGGGCTTAGGTCAGGGACACTCGGGCATGCCTGCTCTCTTGGGGCAGCATTTGCTCCTGAGCACACGTGGCGAGTCAGAGGACAGTGAGCCCCTGCTGGGGAGCCTGCCGGGAGGGAGAGGAAGAGAAGGGGACCCTAGTAATACCCTCCCCGGCAAGCAATGTCTGCTGCTTACACACACACATCCCCTCTTCCTCCGGGGGGCAGCGATACAAGTCCTCTCCCTGGGGGACGCTGTCACTGCCAGACCCAGTGTGTGCCTGACACGGAGAGAAGCTGAGCTGCCCCATCGCACGCCTGCCCACCCGCTGGCTCCTGGCCTAGCGGACCTTCCCATGCCTGCTTGTTCTTGGGACATGGGGGCAGTGAAGCTCCCCGTGGGATGTCCGGGCCCCTGCAGGGAAGTGCCCACTACCTAGGCCACTGATGGCCTTGCTCCAAGCACATCGCAGTAGTTTGACCCGAGCCCATGGCAGCAAAGCTGGTGATGATGGGTCCATGTCACCCAGGATGATGACCCTGCACAGCAGGATGGTACTGATGGCCCTCACCTCCTGTAGAAGGAGACGAACGGAATCACAGGGTTGCCAGAGTCCTGGGGAGTTCCCCAAGCCCAACCCCCCTTCCCACACACCAGGACCAACCCCAACTTACCCCGTCACCTGGCAGGGCTGTGTGAAGGTACGACTGAAAACCCTTCCAGGGAGGGAGTTTCCACCTCAGCCCCCGCCTTCCCCAGGGAGCCCTATTCCAGCAGTTCACCAGCCTCCTGGGACAATAGCCTGAGAGCGCCAAACCTGCATGAGCACAGCCCCAGTGACCAATCTCCCACGCAGAACTGGTTCCCAACAGAGCAGCAGCTGGCCATTGCGGTGAGCTTCCAAACAGCGATGACGACCCGCTTGTGGAGGGGGATGGCGGGTCTCATGTGGGTCTCCCGTTGCCGGAGGGCAGGGCAAGCCACTCGCACAGCTCCAGGAAAGTGTCCTTCCACAGGCAGAAGCTCTGGAGCCCCTGCTGGTCCCTGAGAGCCTGTCCCACCAGTCGGAATGGCTGTCCTGTCGCCAGAAGCAGCGGTGCACGGTACACAGGGGAAGATGGGAGGGGGTCTGCTCTGCAGGGAGAGGCGGGTCCTGCTCCTCCAGAGCCATGAGGAAGAGGACAGCAGGTAAGAGCTGGTGACTGCTCCATGGCTACAGGGCTGTGGTACCCACAAGGGCACCAGGGCAGGCAGTGAAAAGGCTTTGCTGTGCCCTGGGGAGGCAGGCAAAGATGAAGAGCCTGAGACACAACTGTACGGGGGGTGGTCCCTTTAAGTACGAGCCTCAGCTAGCCTCAGGCAGCAGCTGGAGGAAGTGGCTGCTGTCCTGCCAATCCGTGTGGACGCGCTATTTCGATACAGCTCAACTTGGCATTTGTAGCCTTATTTTGAAATAATGCTGCAGTGTAGCCACAGCCACAGTTCCTTGACTGTGGCAGGACTGCTAATTCTTCCCCTTTGCTTCCCAGCTTCTTGTGTCTGTGTGCAGGCACCCAAGAGACCAGCTGATTGCCCGACCTCAGTACAAATCAGGAGACTTCTCCTGTCGACCCTCCTCCTTGTGTTTCATCCCTGTGTCCCACTTTCATCCCAGGCTTAGGTCACCATCCCCTGGAGAAACCCGTTTAAAGCCTCCTCGCTCGGTTAGCAAGCCTGCCACAAAGATAAACTCGAGTTTGAAAGTTACCTGCCCATAACAACTACTGACTTTCCCATGCTAATTTTATCTGCTGAAACTTTTTCCTGTTAAGTCTTTTTCTAGTCTGGGTTAATCTTCATCAGCTCTCATCAATTTACATTCAGCTGTTCTCATCTTTTAACACCCTCAGCTGCCATCAGTGCTGCTGCTGGGGCATCAAAAAGGGATTTCTTCCTCATGACTATCACATCACTGCTTCCCCTTAACATGTCACTTTCATTAGGCTGAGTTTTTCCAGAACTTCTCCTTTATGTGTCTGGATGTATTAACCTCAGGCTTCATCCGTGGATCTCAGCGCTTCCAGGTTGGACACTGATACGCAGCGCTTGAAATGTGCACTTCACATCTTCTTTAGAGAGTTTATTAAGATGTCATGAGCCATGAGCTCCCTGTGGTGTGGAGAGCTGTGCTTGCTGCCTGCAGTGTGGGGAGCCATGCCCCCTGCCTGTGGTGTGGGGAGCCGTGCCCCCGCCTGTGGTGTGGGGAGCCGTGGCTGGGGCTGCCTGTGGCATGGGGAGCCATGGTCGGGGCTGCCTCTGGCGTGGGGAGCCGTTCCCACTGCCTGTGGTGTGGGGAGCCGTGCCCCCTGCCTGTGGTGTGGGGAGCCATGGTTGGGGATGCCTGTGGCATGGGGAGCCGTGGTCGGGGCTGCCTCTGGCGTGGGGAGCCGTTCCCACTGCCTGTGGCCAGGGCAGCCACTATTATTCCTGTTTTCATAATGCCTAGGGCCAGATACCTCTAGTGCTCGCCAAGCGATTCCTGCCTCGAGCCCATAACCTCGGCTCAGCACCTCGGTGGCGTTGGCAGTGCTGCCTGCTTACCCCCCAGCTTATTCCCTGCCCAGCGTAGTGAGCCGGGATTAGACTTCACCAGCTGCCATTCCCACAAGGCGGAACAGGAGACAACTCTAAAGCGTCTTTCTCTGACCACGTCCTTGGGACTCTGCCAGCGCGTCCCGGCTCAGAGCTGGCGGCCATGCTCTTCCGAGGTGCTGCGCTGTCGCAGGGACAGACACGCTCTGCTCCTTTGTCTTTCTTGGGCAAGGGACAGAAGCCTCAGCCATGGCCAGTCCAGGCTGCTAAGTGGCATGATGCAGGCCTCCATCCTGGGGCAGGGCTTAGTGGGCGGGCACAGACCATGTGCACAGGGTGTTCACGTGAGCGTGGGGCGGGCGGGCCTGTGGACATGGCGTAGTGCCTGTGGCAGTGCACACACGGGTGAGCAGGGGCGTTTGCAGGAGCGCGGATATGGAGCTCAGGGCCTGTGCATGTGCAACCTCAGTGTGGGGGAACCAGGGAGTGAGTGTGGCGTGGGGGGCTCAGGAAGTTGCACATTCACGGGGTATCATATAAGCAAGACAAGGGATGCCCGAGTGTGGTGAATGCGTCGTTACTGGCTGTGCTCCCCACGGACCAGGGCTGCAGACACCAGCGGATCTGGGCTCCGGGTCTGTGCCATGTCCAGTGCCCCGGGTCTCCGTGCTTCCTTGCCCATTTGTCAGGCCGGGCCGCAGGAAAGGCTTTCTGCAACACGGCGCCCTACCGGCTTGATTGGCTAACGACCTGCGGGAGTGTCTCCCCCAGCCAGCATGGATTGGCCTGCGACTGTTCCAGGCAGCCACACGCTAATCCCCATACCCGCCGGGTTTACTCACACACTACATCAATAGATGGATATTGGAAATTCGAAAGGGCCATTTGTCCCGTCAAAGCTTATCTGTGTGCGTACACTGCTTCCCTCAGGGCAGCGTCTAATTGCTTCCTGAACGATCCCGATGTCGCTCCCTTGACAGTTGCACCCCACAGGACTTTGTTGGCATTAATTATGGAAGTTTGAAAGTGCAGCCTTGTGTTTGCACAGATTATTTTAACTCACACTTGTGCTTCCTGGGAGCATGGTCCCAGCATAGCCAGTTTAATGCTGTTTACAGTTCAGCGCATTTGGCTAATAATAATCCCTAGTTATTACCTAAAACCGGAGTCCTGTGGCTCCTTAGAGACTAACAAGTTTATTTGGGCATCAGCTTTCATGGGCAAAGGCCCATTTTGTCAGATGCATTGTGGGGGTCTTGCCCACAAAAGCTTGTTCCCTAACACATCTGGTAGGGTGCATCTACACAGCACCCTACACTTGAAATAAGATACGCAATTTGCGCTACACAAATTGCATATTTTATTTCACTTGCATTTCAAATTTTTGAAATAACGCACTATTTCGAGCCATTCCTTCTCCCTCATGCAACTGGGATTGTGAAATAGTGTGCCCATTATTTAGAAACACATTTTGAAGCTGTGGGGTAGCTATTCCAGGTTACCTCCAGTATCCCGAACAGATCCGCTGCCTCGACGTACCCTTAGTCTTTAAGGTGCCACGGGACTCCTGGTTGATTCTGAAAATACAGATGAACACGGCTCCCCCTCGGGGAGCTCTCACCTAGAGAATATTTCGCCCAGGGCTTTACAAAGGGGTTAGTAGCATCCACCCTCTTTGGCAGATGGGGAAACTGAGGCAAGGACATGCCCTGCCCAAAGGCATTCAGTAGACTAGTAGGTTCTGATTTCCAGTCTGCTGTTCATTAGCATGCACTCCCTGCCTGATGGGCTAGGAACTACCATGTGTCTCCCGTCAGCTCTCTGGGCAGCGTGGGGTAGGGATTGCATTTGCACCCAGGTCTGGAGAGTAGAAGTAGCAGCCTCCCTGAAACACAAATTCAGCTGACCTGCCCAGAACAGCTGAGAGCCAGCTTGTGGTGTGCTGCACGCAGGTGTCCAAGGAAGCTATGGGCACTGTGCCGGCCGCGGGCAGAACTATCACCATTCAAAAATCATGAGGCCCACAGAGATCATGAGAGTAGCTTAAAAACTAAGAGATTTAAAAAAAAAAAAAAAAAGAAATGTGGCAGCCTGTCTATTTGCCCTCTGGCCTTTTTAAATAAGCGCTGAGTCTCCTGAAATCACATGACTCCCAGAGCAGGGGCTAAGCACCATGTGAAACCCGCCAGAGTTGGCAAGTCCCCTTCCTGCCAGTAAAATGCCTTCGTGAGGGGCGTGGTGCAGCAGGGCCAGTGCTGCCCTCCAGGGGCCCGGCCTAGAGGCAGTAATACTCCCCGGGTCTGAGGGCAGCGCACTTGTCACCAGCTAGAGGCACAGAGGCCGAGCGGCCGGGCACCCTGGCTGGCTCTGGCTTCCCGCGTGTGTGCAAGGGGAGCTGAATATTCCGGGACAGTCCCGTGGCCGGAGGCCGGGCAGGGCCCCAGTCATTGAAACTTCAGGGGAACCACAGACGAAAAGTCTCCGTTGCACAGAAGGAGAGATGGGGGAGGGGATGCCTGAGCTGCTGCCCTCCTGCAACGCTCGGAGGCTCCCCCCTGCTTTGGCAACTCGGGGAGCCCCAGAGAGCAGCCCCCCCCGGCACACGGCTCCAAGGGCCTGCTTCCAGCACACACCGCGCCACCCTGCACCTCCCAAGGGCACCCCTCCCCCAATCTAAAGAGGAGATGTTTTCAGTGGCGCTGGGGGGGGAGGGGTATGTTCTTTGACAGTGTGGGGGTGACACTCTCATGCTGTATAATATCCCCTGCAGCAGAGCCCTCACTCCACATCCATCGGGCCCCTGCCCCACCCCGCTCACCCTCCTCTAGAGCAGCCCCCTGCTCTGCCCCTCTGCAGGTCTCCCCCCAAGAGCCTGCAGTAGGGTCACTTCTCCCCTTTGGGAATGGGGAAGCCTGGGGGGAGGAGCCAGGCTAGGTGGGGGAGGAGCCAGGCTAGGTGGGGGAGGAGCCAGGCTAGGTGTGGGAGGAGCCTGGATACGTCCTGTCCCTGTTGCTCACAGGGAGGTGGAGGCCTGGCTGCCTTGAGTTGCCAGAGCAGCCGGGGCCTGCTGGGGGGTGGGGAGAGGCCTCTGCTTGCAGCTTGTCTGGTTGGTTGTTCTGCCCCACAAGGTGGCAGGTGGGGGTCGGCAGCCAATCCGATGGCTCAAATTAGCTAACGGGCTGGAGCCTCTCAGGACATCAGGGACTTGCTCTAACCCCAGCCAGAATCCTGAGCCTGGGGCCATGGGGAGGAAGGCAGGAGCTGGCAAGGCAACACTCCTCCCCTCGCCCAGGAGACGGGGGATTCCCCGGCTGCTTCTCGCCCACGGACCAATAGCGAGCTCCCTTCCTGGGCAGTATTAAAGCCAGGCACTGTAGAAAACTGGGCCCAACCTTCTCCTGTGGGAGGGAGGTCGGGTCACTCCAGTGGCCCAGGGTTATCCCCTTGCTCCTCCTTGCACTTTCACTGTGCAAAGAAGGGAGGCGCAGGAGACCCAAGAGCCAGTCCAGCCCCTCCACGAAGCCCCTTTACGGCATGAGGAGCCGTGAGAAAGGGCAAGTCCAGAGGACCTGCTGCTACTAGGCCTTTGCATCCTCCTGAATGGGCCTATCTGTAGGATTCACTCTTCCCTCAAACCCCCACAGCTTCCCCGCAGGGAGCCTGGTTTAACTTGGAAGGCTCATTATGTCTCCTTATAAATAATCCCTTAGGGAAGTCCCCTTCCCTCCAATAAAACCCATTCAGTAAGGGAGTTACTAATTGCAATTCAAAATCACTTCAGTTAAAACACCCCCAGTATTACAAAGCTAAGGCCATCAAAAACACAAGTGACATACACAGCTCTGAGCACAACCTTTATATTCAATTCACTCACATACACTAACAAAGAGACATGATCTGACTGACAGCAATCAAATCCCCTTAACTCTGCCCTTGCAGTGTATTTCATTTGTAAATGTCTTTAAAACATTAATTTTGGAGAAGTGAGTCTAGTTCTCTATTTTTCAGCTGGAGAACTGAGGATGCAGTTTGCTTTTATAACTATATATATTTTTGCTCTTTTTACTAAGCACGACAGTCTGCTGTGATACTAGCAGCTGCTGTTTTAATGTAAGGAGCATAGTTTTGTGATCTGACATAAAATTAGAATGAAGATATTTTCATACCTTAGTTTGGCATCTTGTGATAGTTGTCAGGTCTGGGTACATGCACTTATTCTGCTGAGCTGTTTGTATGCTAGTCACATAATCGTGAATTGTTATCTTGGCGGTTTGTGACTGATAGTGTAAAAGCAGAATTTTAAAACTTTTGCCTGAACAAGAGAAAAGCAGCAAGGCCACCACTTTGAAAAGGAATCACTTATTTTTGTTTTTTTCAGTTTTGAGGCATAGGCACTCAGGATCTCTGGCCACTTTAGAATATGCATCTGGTACAAATTTATGTGGGTGAAACTGACATGTGCAGAGAGCTACCACAGAGCCGATATTGGGGCAAAAGGCCTCTGCTGGTTCTCTCTCCAGGAGTGGATTTCCAACTTATATAGACAAATCTACACTGTCCCTTACTCCTTGAGTTCACTAAACACAGCAGCATGAGCATGGCTGGTGGGGCAGGCCAGCTGCCCAGGCACAGACTTAGGGTTTCAGGTGTGATTGTGCTCAGGGAAGCTAGCACTACCTGTGCAGCCCTGATTAACCCTCTGATTTGAACCCATGGGTTCCCAAACTGGGGGCCATGCCCCCTAGGGGGGCGTGAAGAAATTCCAGGAGGGGCATGAGGCGATCCAGCCCCCTCGCACCCCCCGTTAATCCCACACCAAGTTTTGCTGCTTTTTTGGGGGGGAGGGAGGAGCGTGAGGGTTTCTCAAAAATCAAAAAGGGGGTGTGAGGCTGAAAAGTTTGGGAACCACTGTTTTAACCCACTGTTTTAATGGTGCAGGCACATCTGCCCAAGTGGGTAATTCTATCTCTAGCTCCAGTGTAGATGTATGCAAAGACAGAATGTGATGGGAGAATGCAATGAATGGAGTGGGGAGGACGTTTTATTGTTTCAGATGTTTCTCTATGGGGCAGAGTTAAGGTGATCAGTGAGAATGTTGCTGTCTGTGTGAGTTTTATTCCTGTAATCATAGCTAGTGGCCTCCATAGGGTTTTGTGACCTCAGTAGCATGGGTTTGTTCTGGCACGTGTTGTTTGTTCTGGTATGTGTTGAGCAACAGGCATGAGAACACAGTGGAGGTTTCTCAGCTGGGAATAACCACCTTCCCCATGCCTTTGTCAACCAGTGTGAATGAGACTAGGGGTCTGACCCCCTATTCTCTGTGCACTGAAATCTCCTAGACCCCTGATGTGGGAGAAATGCAGAGCAAGCCAATATTTGCAGTGAGAAACCGCAAATTCCATTCTCTCCTGCACCCATTGCATTGTGCTTTCCACATTCGCTTCCTCTGTTCCCAGCATGCCCTCTGCCAAAGCGCCTCGTCCCCTCTGGGGAGAGGATCCATCTTTTCATCCATCCTTCTTCTTCTTGTCAGACTCTGGTCCAAGTCCCATCAGAAGGACAGGCTGTGTGCGATGAAGTGCAGATTGTATTTGATCTGTTCACTTGTTACGTTGCGTGTGAGTCTACTGCCTTGTAGTAACCCTGTGAGCGTGCCTCAGTTTCCTTGGGCACTGCACCAATAGCTAGAGGGGCAGAGCGCTGGGGGAGGGGAACACAGACTCTGCTCTTGGGCTAAAGGATCTGGAATGTGGGAGGGGTTCTGAGCTGAAGTAGTTGAGCAGCAGGGGGTCAGGGTGCAGGCTCTGGGAGGGAGTTTGGGTGCAGGTGGACTCGGCTAGGGCAGGGGTGCAGGAGGGGTTCAGGACTGTGGCTTGGATGTGGGCTCCAGCTGGGCACTGCTTACCACAGGTGGCTTCTGGGGGGTGGTGCAAGGGACTAAGGAAGGCTCATCCCTACTCCCAAAAGCATCCAGCAAACTCTCTCCATCCCTGTGCCCCCCGCTCTATGGAGATGGGATACAGGGTGGGCGGGGGGGTCACCCTGACCTCAGCCCCCCTTCCTCTTCTTCCTGTGCCCTGCGCAAGCAAGGGGCTCCCAGGAGAGGGACAGATGCATTTCCTCTGTATTCATTGGCTCTTCCACAAGTCGAATCCTAGGACTGGAAGGGACCTCTAGAGGTTCTCTAGTCCACTCCCCTGCCCTTTCAGCTTGGAACGAGTAAGAACAAGCGGCGACCCGCTGTTATGCCCCCCTTAACAAAAAGACTTCACTGAAAATCAACATCTCAAAAGACCCCGTTGGGTTTGGATGGGGTGTGTTCACTAGGCTGCTGTAGAATGAAAGCTCAAGCGGGGGAGGCAGACAGACCTTGCTTCTCCCCCCTCCCTTTAAAGTGTTCACTGGGAAGGAAAGGGAATGAGATTCCACTTATCCAGGTGTGAAAAAGCAGAAGGGACCTAAGGGATCTACTCTTGTGCAAAAATCTGTTCTCTGGGACCCTGGCCTGAAGTCAATGAGGCTACACAAGTGTCACTGCCCCAGGGATTGGCCTTTGTTCTGGGCCTGCCCGGTCACTGCCATTCCAGGCACGCCCAGCCTTTCCCGCTTGGGAGAGCGGTTACTTGGGCTGGGGCAGAAAAAGGAAGAACTTCGGGTTTGTTTGGCTTTCAGTTCTGGGAATGGAACCAGGGGTGCACCCCTGCGCCCTGCAGGAAGAGCTGGCTGGGGCTCTCTGCGGCAGCAGGAGGTGGGTGTGCTCCCAGCCAGGCCCCTGGAGCTCCCCTGCAAGCTCCTGCTAAGCCGCAGGCAGGTGAAAGGGGCTGGCTGGGGCGCACCCCCCACCACACCAGATAGGAAAGGCAGAAGCCTCCCCCCGTTCCTACCACTGCTCCTGTTGCTAACTGTTCCCCTTCCCTCACTGTCAGGGAGCAAGAGGGGACCCCTTCTAAGCCATGGGGCAGCGTTGCCTTGTCTACGAGCAGGCTCGCTGCGCCAGCCGGGCTATATGAGCACGCTCACTGCCCCACCCTCGCCCCACCCAGCCTTGACAATGGGAGGGTCTAAGGCTGTAGCCTTATTAGACAAATGATTAATCTAGCCCTGCCCCCACTCCCAGCCCCAGCCCCAGCCCCAGCCCCAGCTTGACCTCAGCCTCTGGCTCTGACCATGGCCCTGCTCCCGGCCTCAGCTGCACTCCCACTCCTGACTCCAGCTCCCCTCATGCACTCTGCCAAACTATCAGCAAATTACATTGGGGAAGGGAGGGGGCGCGACTTTGGGGACCACTGGGCTAGGAGATAACCGTGGCCGTTCCAGTCCTAGGCCCTGTGCCTGAACCAGCCTCCCCGCCACAGAGCTGGATTCAGCCTGGGGCAGTCCATGCAGGGCCATGCATACGTGCCCAAAGCAGGCCAACCAGCCTGGCAGACCCCGGAGCGTGGCCCACCCTGCTCACAGCTCCAGCCCAGGCAGAGGCCCTGCAAACAGGGCTCCGGCCGTGAGACAGTCCCCCGGAGAGCCGGGTTTGAACAAATGGCACCGAATCCTGTGGGGTGCGGACGAGTCCCCTCCCCTCCCCATCCCAGCCGATCACACAGACCCATTAGCAAACCCAGAGGCCAAGGGAGGGGTTTCCAAGGGAACCCCGGTTGGCTCTGCCGGGCCAGGGGCAGCTGACTCAAGTTGCAGTGACCCCGCAGTTTTATAGCCCTGCAGCCCCAAGCCAGGCCAGCCAGTGCAGACAGCCTGAGGGCTCCAGACAGGACACACAGCTGGAGCGGCCAGGCGCCTGGACGACAGTAGCTCTGAGAATGTGGTTTTATCGCCGTGTCACGGAGCCATGCCCCTGAGAGGCGCCGCCAGGCTGGTGGGTGTGTTCAGCCCAGCCAGGGCACACGGGGGCTCGTCTGGGAACTGGCCGAGAGCAGCTGCCTTCCCTGGGCTGCCGTTACTCTTCTGCTGTCTCCAGGCACAGCCCGTGCAGGCCTTAGCCAGCAGCTCTGGGCGCAGGCCTACCCTGGAAATTGGCTTGCAGGCTTGGAAGCTGGGGGGGGGG
>JANRFK010006689.1:2276910-2290826 GCA_030068395.1 Apalone spinifera
TTACAAAGTCAGTGCTCTTGCACAAATTCAGCGGCCAGTGTAGACAGCTGGCAAATTTTTGCGCAAAAGCAGCCGCTTTTCCGCAAAAACTTTCCAGTCTAGACGCAGCCACAAATATATAATCTAAAGTACACAAGAGAGACGCTATTTCATGAAAGCAACAGAGAGCTCAACTTTGGCTGGTTGGTAAAGTGCTCTTTTAAAGCTCCCTCAGCTGCACATGGTTGTATCTTCGAATAGCCCTTGCATCTGGCTGGTCAAATTCAGCCAATGAGTGGTCAACATCACCCCTCACTCTAGTTGTTGCTTTCCATTATTCGCCTTACCTATACTATCCCGTACCCAACATGCAGCTAGAGCCATCAAGATGTTTTTCTCCTGAGATCCAACTGAGTAAATAAACAGCAGCAGCCCTTCTGTCAACCAAAAGCACATTCAACTTCCATTCTGCACCTGATGAACTGTTAGCTGAGTCTTTGCTTGATGCTGGTGAGGTAGCCAGTGTGTAGCTTTATGAGCTACAGGAACAAGACACAGGCTGGATCAGAGGCACCACTGGCATTAATCATCATCACCAACAGTCAGGGGCGGATATAGGGGAGGGCGAGCGGGGCGGCCGCCCCGGGCCCCGCGCTTCAAGAAGCCCTGTGCATGCGCCATGGCAAAGGGGGGCCCCGCGAAATTGGACTGCCCTGGGCCCCGCAAAATGATCATCTGCCCCTGCCAACAGTAACCAGCTGGTTTGGAAAGAAAGTCCCTGCTTGAATCTTTTAGAAAAGCTCTGTGTTCAGCAATGTAGCTAATGGCATGGAGAACACACTTCCAAAGTTTGAGGATGATACCAAGCTGGGAGTGGTTGCAAGTTGTTTGGAAGATAGAATTAAACTTCAAAATGACCTGGACAAACTGGAGAAAATGGTCTGGCCCACAAAAGCTCATCACCTAATAAACAATCTTGTTAGTCTTTAAAATGCTACGACTGCTTTTTTTGTTTTACCAAGATCAGACTAACCCAGCTACCTTTCTGTGACTATTCAGGAGGAAATTCAGTAAGGACAAATGCAGAGTGCTCCGCTTAGGCAGGAATATACAACATGGGAAATGACAGCCTAGAAAAGCATACTCCAGAAAGGGATCTAGGGGTCATAGGTGACTGCAAGCTAAATATGAGTCAACAGTGTGACACTTGCAAAAACAAAATCCCACTTCAACATCGCAGAATAATGTTTGTGTTTTTTTGCAACAGGGTTATGCTGTCAGGTCATATTTAGCTTGTACAGTGGAATAATTATTTCTTGTGTCTTATTTACTGATTAGGAGTATTGTGTCCAATTCTGGGCACCATATTTCAGGCAAGATTTGGACAAATTGGAGGAAGCCCAGAAAAGAGCAACAAAAATGATTAAAGCTCTAGAGAACATGACCTATGAGGGAAGATTAAAAGAACTGGGTTTGTTTAGTCTGGAGCAGAGAAGACTGAAAACATGATAACAGTTTTCAAGTACATGTAATATTGCTACAAGGAGGAGGCAGAAGACAAATTGTATTCATTAACCTCTGAGGACGGGACAAGAAGATGGGCTTAAATTGTAGCAAGGGCAGTTTAGGTTGGCAATTAGGAAAAACTTCCTGCCTGTCAGGGTGGTTACACACTGAAACAAATTGCCTAGGGAGGTTGTGGAATCTCCATCATTGGAGATATTTAAGAGCAGGTTAGACAAAAAAGTCAGGGATGGTCTGATAATACTTAGTCCTGCCATGAGCGTAGGGGATTGGACTAGGTGCCGTCTATTCCTATGATTCCATATACTTAAAGCTGTCAGCATCGTGCATTGTCTATGCCCAGCCAACACTCATTGCCATGACGTGTCCTTTGTGATCCACCAATGTCCCCATGTGGACAAGACCTGTGGTAGAGGAATGAACTACACCCGTGTCTTTCTAGTCTTAGACAAATGCTCTAACCATTGGACCATGTTTCCTTTAGGCAGGGCATTGCCCTGCACTGGCTCTTTAAGGAGCTGGGAGCTGGAGTGAAGGAGGGCAGCCCAGCTGAAGCAGCTAATGAGGGCCCAGCTGGAGGCCATATAAAGCAGCTCCTGGGAGGAGGAGAGAGAGAGGCTATCCAGCCTGAGGCTCAGGGCTGCAAGGAGACAGTCATGGAGGGCAGGGCTGCAAGGCTGGGCTGCAAGGAGGCAGCTGCGGTTCACAAGGAGGCAGCTGCAGTAGGCTGGGGGAGTTCGAGCTAAGGAAGACCCAGGCCATAAGTCAGCAAGGCAGGGTTGCAGGAGGCAACCGGGCAGGCAGAGTGGAAGAAGAACTGGGGGTCCTAGGAAGTAGGGAGGACCCTGGAGGAGGAGCGGAGGAAGAACAATGACTCTCCCCAGAAGGGGGCACAGACCAAGATCGGAGTGATCGCTACGGGAGGGCAGTGCCCTGAAGAGAACACCTCACCCAAAGGGGGCGTGTCGGCATCGGAGCAGCTGGTTACTTCCCCAAAAGCCACCCTGAGGGAAGAAGCCGTAAAAGTAAGTTGAACCCGCTACAATAGTGACATAGAGCAACTGTCAAGTATGAACCGCGTGTAAGCAACGCACTCATATCGTCCTGAGTTTTCAGAGAGATGGAAACAATTGCTCCAAACAGCGTGAGCCATCACGGTCATCTCCATGGGGGGAGGTCTTTGGGTGGGTTTAAAAAAGAGCAAAATGAAACTCTAATAAAATGTCAAGAAATTGCATGAGGCCTAAGCAGAAAGAGTCATGATCCAGGTCTATTATGCGGATAACAGGGACACAAACAATTGGCTCATGCTGGCAACAGTGCTGCCAACTCCTGCGCATTTATCACAAGCCTCAGGGTATTTGGATTTTTTTTCTTCGAGGCCCCGCTCCTAGAGTCATATGAACACAAGATCATCTCAGCTGCCAGTAAAAACAAAGTGCGTTTCTAGCCTTCATGGCTGCAGGAAAAAAGTTTTAACGCATGACCCGAGTGTGTCTTCAAGGCTCAGCCAACAGCGAGCGAGGCTCTGGAGATGAAGTCTCAGGATTTTGAAGCCAGTCCCAGGATTGGTGGGCACCCAGCCCGTTTCCTGAAGATAGGCACGTGGCAATTCTGTGACAACCACTTGGCAGTTGCAAAGGACCTGACATGCCCACAGGTTTGGGTTTGGTTTGGAGCCTGAGTGAAGTTGCTGGATGTAAAATTAGCTGCCAAGCTGAGCTGGAGTCAGTCCTGCCAGAAGGACGCGGACGGCTGGGAAAGGCAGAGAATTGGCACATCGGGATTGGGTGAGATACAGGCAGTGGAATGACACCGACTTGCAGCGCCGGTCAGAGTGACACTAAACCCCAGGAGCCAATCACGCTGCTTATGCCTGTCTGGTGCCAGGCCTCCCAGTGTGGCCCTGCTCGCTGACTCGAAGAGCCAGCCCTCGAGGGAGCAGGAGTCTCGGGGGCACACTCACTGGAGAGCTCAGAGCCAATGAAAAGTGTCTGGGCAGCTCTCAGGACCCCCTTGACCCCCACCCTGCGCCTGCAGCCCAGGCATTAGCATGACATAGCACTATTGCGCAGCGCCTCGGAGGCCCAAAGGCCTGGTCCCTGGCCCCGAGCGTGGCTGGTTTGCGAGCCTTGGCTGAGCCAGGACAGACTGAGCGTGGGTGGGGAAAGGTTTCTCCAGGTCTCTGACAGAAGCTTGGGGGCTGAGTCCAGGCTGCATCACCAGCAACCTAGGGCTCCGGGTGGGGGAACAGCAGCTCTGCAGCCGTCGTGTCTTCGGGACTCAGGGCTGCTCTGGGCTCCGTGCCCTGCACTCCCACCCCAGACTCTGCGGCTCCAACAGGCCCCGGATGTGTTCCTCCCTGCACATGGGACAGCCATACAGGGGCATCTGCCTGGACCTGCTGTGGCACATTTGCCAGCTGAGCAGTGTCTATGGCAGTGTCTGTGCCATTGTTAACTGGCTTCTCTCCACCACCCACGCCCCCCCTCGCTGATTCTCTGTATTGCAGGTCACCCATTCTCTGCCCCTCCCCTCCCTGCCAGGACCGGTCCCAGAACAGAGCTCCCTCTGCCCTCACACCGGGCCCCTTCCCCAGCCAGTCCCCCTGAGGGGAGCAGCAGCATCCCTAGGGAATAGTCTCCAAGAGGCTCCTGCCCTCTGTGGACATGGGGGGGATATGGCAGGGGGGTTCAACTTGCCTCTGACCATGAAGCTTGGTATCTACCTGGAGCCAGTGTGAAAAGCATCAGGCTGCCTCTCCACAAGTCGAGCAGCCGAAGAGCTGATTACGGACTACTTGATTTGCTGGCAGCCGGGAATTTGGGTCAAACTGAATCCAGAAATTGTGGAATATTTTGGCAAATGGAAAAAAATCAATTTGGGGCCAAACAAAACATTGAGTTTGATCCAAAGTGCTTTGTTTGGGGCATTTTTAAAGGGCTAGATTCACAGAACAGCCAACAAGGGTGTAGCCTATGGGTTACTGTACTAGACCACAGATCACAGACCTCATGGGCAAATTTTCAGCTGTGAGAGCGATTAACAATTGGAACAAATTCACAGACTCATAGGACTGGAAGGGCCCTCGAGAGGTCATCTAGTCCAGTTCCCTGCACTCATGGCAGGACCAAGCACCGTCTAGACCATTCATGACTAGTGTTTGTCTAACCTGCTTTTGAAAATCTCCAACCTGCCTGGGCAATTTATTCCAGTGCTTAAATACCCTGACAGGCAGTTTTCCTAAACATCCTTTGCTGCAGTTTAAGTCCATTGCTTATCAAAGATAAAGGAGGATTCCCCATCACTGACATTTCAAACTGAAATGGGATGTTTTCCTAGGAATTAGTCTGCTCTAGGAGCTATTTTTGGGCAAATCCCTTGACCTGTTATTCAAGAAGTCTGGCCTTGGAATGGCGGGGGCAGGGAGGGGCTCTGAACTTGGCTATTCTCATAGGCTGCTCTGTTTTTAGAAAACTGGCCAGGGGAATAAGGCTTGAACATGGGCTTCCCATGCGAGGGGAGCACCCAAACCACTGGACTGGAAAGTCACCCTCAGTCTTGCTTTCAGGCTCCAGGATTGCTCGCTGTCACTCATGACGGCACTGGCCAGAGACAGAGAGAAGGACCTTTCTGCTGAGGAAAACGAAGCCCAGTTTGCTGACCTCATCCACCATTTATATGGCCCCTCTCAATTTGTGGGTTCTTCTGGGGCTGGCTGTGGGGAAGGAACTTCTGAAAGTCAGAGAAAGTTCTGCAGAGAAGAGCTGGTTGGCCACGGAGAGAAAGCCACTTCCACTGAGCCTGGACATTTTTCCCAGCATGAGCATCACCTCTACAGGCACCGAGCTCATTCGCTTCCCCAGCTGGAGGAGTGTGGCCGTGAGCCCAGTGGAGGAGGCCTGTTTGCATTGCAGAGACCCTTAACAGAAGCATGAGTTGGTGATGGGGCAGTGACCCTTGTGCCCGGAACTCCATGCACCTGGTCCTGGAAAACCTGGAGAGCTGTCTGTTTCTGAAAGCTGGAAGTGGGGCCTCCAGCTCCCCTCATTCTGTAACAGCAGAAATGGCTCCGGAGCTGCTCAGGCCAACCTGGATGGAGCACAGGGATTGCTGTTGTGTCTATAGCCATCCGCATGGGTCCTGGAGGGAGCAGCACAGGTTGCAGGAGGGAAAAGTTTGGAGGAGGCTCCCGGAAGTCAGTCTGTGTGTGCATGGCTGGAATGCCAGCTGTCGTTACAGCACCTAGTTTCATAAGCCTGGCATCCCCGCCTGTCATTACACAGCACGCAGTGCATGAACCCTTGTCCATTTTGCTAGGGGACGCCCTCCTGCTCCTTGATGTAAGGCACCGCACACTGGCTTAGGTTCCCACAGGTTTCAGGTCCCAAGGGCCAGATATACAATTGCTGGCCCCAACTATGCTGCTGACTCAGCAGTTTACAACTCGCCTCATCCTGCCCTGCTGCCTTGCAACAGCGCTCTCATGCATGCAGCTCGGCTGGCACAATAGCAACGAGTAGCCTCACTGGCCAACCAGCCTTTGCCTGGAACGAGGAGCTCCACACCTGCCCAAGGAGCTCTGAGCCGCTGGAGCCCTGCTGAAGGCTCACTGAGCGGATGGTGTCTGCTGAGTCAGCACAGGCAGAGCTTAACAGGAGAAGGCAGCAGCGATTTCCAGGCCCCCTGCTCCATGCCTGTGCCAGGCACTCGCCCTGACCTTGGGTTTTGTTCTCAGGGAACCTGAGCTTGGCAGAGCTGGGCCCAGGCCCGCCCTGCTGCTGTTGGGAGAGATTTTCAAAGGAGCTTTTGCCAAAGCTGTTAGCAAGTGACAGTGCTAACCCAGTCCTTGCTTCCACCCAGCACTGCTTCCCTTCCCTTATGTGTAGGGCCCCATAATGCGTAAGGACGACCCTGTCTGTAGCCAAGGCTCTGCCCAAGGCCAGTCAGCTGAGCAGCCGGGCCCAGAGACAGAAGCAGCCAGCCAAAGGCAGCGGTTTGTGTGGCCAGTCGCTGAACAGTCTGTGGGAACCAAAGCACCACCAGGAAGGGGGCACTAATGCTGGTGCTGTAAAAGCCTCAGCTGGACACATGAGGCTAGTCTCCGCTGCAGGCTGTGTGAAACGTCCATTGCTCAGGGCTGGGACAGCCAGCCCCGAAGTGCCGGTGGGGACAGAGCTGGTGGCCGGGGAACTGCTCCCGCCGACACAGCTACTGCCTCTCGGGAGGTGGCTTTCTGGTGCTCCCTCATGTCGGCACAGTGTGGTCACCAGACGCTACTGTGACGCAGTGCGCCGGCTCAGTGCTTCCAGTGTAGAGGGGCCCTAGCGTAGACTGGCTGCCTCTGGAGCAAAGGCCCATCCCGGGCACCGGCGCAGAGACGCTGACAGGGCCGGAGCAGAGCCGGTGGTAGCTCCGAGTGACGTGTCAGTACATAGCAAGTGTACACCTGGAAGCCACGTGTACTGAAACCCAACCACGGCCTCAGCGAGCGGGATCCTGCAGTAGTACACACCCCATCCCCCCAAACCTGAGAAGCAGGGAAATGAGAAAGCCAGGAGAATAACTTGCACCTGCTTTTGCCCATTCCCGTGCCCAGAGCCCCGCAGCGGCTAGCTCGCACCACCGCTCCCGGAGCCTCCCGCCTCCCTCTGCTGCCCTGCAGCAACAAGTTCCCCAGCTGCACCCACCCCCCTCCAGCAAAGCTCTCCCAGCTGAAGGAAGGCCGATAACCCGGCCTCACAGCTGGAATGTGGGACAGGCAGGCCTGCTGAGCTCAGGGAAGGCAGCTGATAAGGACACTGTGCAGGAGCGGCAGGACACTGCCCAGAGACCCGGAATTCACATCGCCCTGCTCCCCGGGAAACTGCTGCGGTGCCCACACTGCGCATTCCCGGTGGATGTAAGCGCGTGTATGTGCACCGTCCCTGTGGGCTGCAGCCCTGCACAGGGCCAATGACACGCCGCCCGGACGGGGCCAGACGCTAGCTAAAGCCCACCTAATGGCGTTAAGCATGGTCAGTCTTTAATAGCTGCAGAGGTGAACCCAAACAGCGATCTGTGACTTGCCTTCACTCTCAGGCTGCACCAGTTTAGAAGCATCGAGAGCCCAAGACTCCCGTTGACCTCAGCAAGACTTGGCTTGGGCCTCTGCAGGGGAATTTTCAAAGAGCCCAGTGCCCAGAAGCTCTTGTTGTGACTCAATCTCCCTCCCGGCCCCACCCCAGCCCCCGCCCTAGCCACCTGTGCTGAGGCTGCTTGAAAATCTGGTGCCCGCTGTGGCCCTGAGCACATCGGAGAATGAGAATTTTACACTGGGCCCAGGAAAGTGCCCACAGGCCTTGGCAGCCATTGTCCCATTTTCAAAAGCGATGTAGAAGCTCAGGCCCAGCTCCGCCAAGGTGCCCAACTCCCCTGGGGGTTAGGTGTCTAAATACTGTGAAAACAGTGGCCTTTGTAGCCTGTGTCTCATTGAAAGTCAGTGTTGTTTAGATTTAAAAGTATTTAGGCTCCTTTAGAGTCACAGCCGCCCTCTGTGGAACTTGCCCTGCACCAGATGCATCCCGACTGCATTTTCCCTACATTTCCCATAGAGTCGCAGGCCTGAGGAGTACTAGCAATACCGCCCGTTGCATTTCCAAGGTCCCTGCGATGTTCAGTTAGTCTCATTAAGGTTTTGGCAAAGGCTTCTAGCTTCTGAACCGCCTTGGAGAGATGAGATGAACTGGGGCTGGATTTGCTCTAGTGAAACATTCAGATCCCAAAACGACTGCTGAAATTTTCTTTTCTTTTAACCCTCTCTGGAGACTGCAGACATATGGGGATATTTCCCTGTTTGCTTGCCTGCCAGCCTGGAAAACGTTTGGTTTCTCAGATTTAAAGCCTCTTGATGGTCAGAGGGTGACTGACCCCTTTGCCTCTCTCCATGCCACACCCTAACCCTGATGCATCCTGAAACCATCAATGAAGAAGAGCATTTGTGGGGGGTTACTGATGTCCGTGGAGGAAAGGTTCAGAGCATGGACTGTCAGCCTAGGAAATGACTGTTCAATGTCTCCTTTAAATGCTCCCGTTCTTGCACTGCTCCATTTCTTTGCGTTTCTTCAGTGCTTTTAACCCCAGAGCTCGGAGACAAGAACACTTGATTCATCAGCCAGTGAAAAGGGAGGGTGAGCATTGACCCCATTTCACAAGTGGGGAAACTGAGGCACAGAGTCTCTAAGACACTCAAGGAAACATAGCAGAGGTGGAACGGAACCCAGGTCTCATGATGTGCAGGATTATGGCCAGCCCACCAGACACTCTCCCTGGTCCTGAAGCAAGCAGGCTTGGTGAGCAGTGGGGAACAGTTTCATTGCCCACAGGATTGTTAGTGCAGTTCTTGGTATAGCTCATTGTATCCAGCATCTCAAGCCAGAGAAGCAAGGGAGGGAGCAGGTTACACAGCAGCAAGCAAAGGGCACAGCCCAGCCAATGTGCTAGTGGGAGAAACTGCAAAGGGAATTGTCAAGGTGAGCACCAGTCGACAGGCTGGGCTTGTGAAGGGCTTACTCAGTCTTGTCCAGCCCTCAGCTCTGGGGCTGCTTCTTCATCTGCCATGAAATTGTCCAGACCCCTGTGCGTACAGTGCACCAGACACAACCACTCCCCTTCTGTGCCTGGCCTATCCAGGTGGTGCAGCTGAAATGCTTTGCTTGTCTCTGCCCAAGCACTGCAGCGCTGCGGGCCCAGTGTGCTGCTGCCCCCAGGCTGAGCCATTGCGGCCTGGGATGGCCGAGAGGCACTGGAGATGTAACAGCAGGGTGGGTAAGTGCGCTGCAGGCTCGGAGCAGGAGGCTCAGCGCTGGGCTAGGGCTGCTCCCCCTGACACCAGTGGCAAAGCTCCTACTGGTTCCGGGGGGGTGGGATTTGGGCAGCCCCATGGCCCCCAGCTCTTCTCCAATTGGGGCTGCAATCTGAGTCACCCCGTAGAGTAATGTGCAAAGACACAATAATGCCTTGCTCTTCTCAGCAGCAGACCTCTAAGGGTCACAGCTTTATCACCAGTTTCCAAAGAGGGAAACTGAGGCACCAATCAGCTAAATAATTTGCCTGATGTCAGAGATCAGAGTAAAATCCAGGAGCCCTGAATCCTAGGGAAATGCTCTGACCACTAGGAAACACTGCCTCCTACCAACTGAGGGCTCTCCTGCATTAAGGGAGGAGTTGTTTCTAAGACCACAAGTGACCACTGCAATCATCTCAGTCAGCTTCCTGCATATCACAGACCCCAGGACTCCCTGGCATTCCCTCCCTTTGAACAAGAGCAGAGCTTTCAGGGGGAAATCCCATCCTGATTTTAAAATGGCCAGGGATGGAGAATCTCCCAGGACCTTTAGGGAAATTGTTCCAACAGTTAATCACACTCATTAACATTTACCCCTTTGCTCCAGTCTGAATTATCTTGCTTCAACTTCCAGCCATTTGACCACTTTGTACCTTTCTCTGCCAGCTTAGAGTCCATTGTCAAATATTTGTTCTCGGGGGTAGGTACTTAGAGACTGCAATCCTGCCACCTCTTACCCTTCTCTTTGTGAAGCCCAGTAGTTCCAGATTTTCTAATCCTTTAATCATTCTCCGGGCTGCTCAGACCTCTCTCCAATTTAACCACAGCTGACCTGAAACTGGGACACCAGAGCCGGGCACAGTATTCCAGTCGGGTTTCATCACCGCAGAGTTGAAATAGCTGTGTGGATGCATCCAGGGGCTGTTAGCCCTTCCGCCCATCCTGTCACACTAGGCACTCCTGTTTGGCTTATAATCCATTTTGCCCCCCAAGTCTTCTTTAGAGTCCCTGCCTCTCAGGAGAGTGCTCCCCCGCCCCCCCATCCTGCAGGTGTGGTCTGTGTCTTTATTGCTAGATGATCTGTTTCGCTCTATTAAAACACACGCTGTTTGCTTGCAACCAGCTTGCCAGCTGATCCAGATGGCTGTGTATTGTGATCCATCCTCTTCACTGTCCCCAGCCCCAGGTTTTGTGGGGACTGTCACCCTGAACAGCGATAATTTTGAATAGCGCGTTCACACTACAGGGCAGCCTCGAAATGAGTCCGAGGCAGGCTCCCTTAATATAATGCGCTACCTCAACTTAGAGCCCCAGGAAGCACTGGGGAGAAATTCCTCTGAATTGCCCTGGGGAGTCATTTCAAAATAGCAGCACCGGATTGCCCACACTGCCGCTATTTTGAAATAAGTGCTATTCCTCGTGGAAAGCAGGAGCTATTATTTTGAAATAACGGGCTTGGTAGTGTGGACGCTCCGCTTGTAATTTCAAAATAACTCCCTCATGTAGACCAGCTAAGTTATTCCAGTCAGCACTATTAGCTTTATCAGCCAAACATGTAATTTAATTTAAAAAAGCAAGTTAGTTTGACAGGATCTATTTTTTATAAACCCATGTTGATTGGGGAAGGCTTTATTAATTGAGTTCCGTATCACCTGCTTCATTATTTAGGCCAGGATTGATAACACACTGACAGGCTTGGATCATCCCATTTATTCTTGTCAAATATTGGCTCAGCATTGATTTCCAATCTTTTGGAACTTCCTGGTTGCTACGAGAGTTATTGAAAATTGATTTGGGGTGAACTCTTTGGACAGCTGTTTGTGCAGTCTCTGATGTCAGGTATCTGGATCTGCTGATTTTAAAATGTCTAATTTTTGTAACAGCTATTTAACATTCTCCACAGATACTAGTGGAATGGAAAGTTTCCTCTTCATATGATACAACTACACCATCTGTTTTTTTCTCCAAATGCAGAACAGAAATATTAATTGACAACTTCTATCTTTGCTGTATTATTGTTGGCAATTATATCATTTCCATCTATTAAGACACCTTTGTTAGCATTCATTTTGTTCATAGTATACTTAAAAAAAAACCCTCCTTACTGTCTTTAACACTACCGGCCATAGATTCCTCCTTTTGTTTTCCATATTAATGTTCTACAATTCTTAGCTTCTGATATATATTCATTACAATTAATTTCCCCTTTCTTCCATTTATTATATATCGGGGGTAGGGGAATTTCTTTCATTTTTTTATAGTTGTCCTCACTTTCCCTCTAAGCATGTCATTATTTTTAGTCAGTGTGGACTTGTTTCTCAATTGTGTAATCGTGGCTTTTGGGCATCTACTAAAATGTTCTTAAACAATTCCCAAGTTATCATTCATATTTTTCTATTTAAATTTGCCTCCTAGCTAATTTAGCTCATAATTGTTTTCAGCTTTATGAAACTGACACTTCAAAAGCACTGTGTGTTATATGTGTATATATATGATTAATTTCATTTGCACATTACAAATGTGATCAAGTTACAATCACCTGCACCTGAGCACCATTAATTTTTCATTCTGTGAATTTCTTTCCCTGTCAGGATGAGCTCTAATATAGAATTACTCTGGGTTGGATGCAGCACTTTCTGAGTTAGGAAATTGTCATCTGTTGTATTAAGAAATCCCAATGTAGCGAGCGACCTCCAGAATGTGCTGCTTGGACTAAGTCTGCCATGGTCACAAAGCTTTTTCTCCTACCAATTCCAGACAGGTGCTTAAGGAGATGGCCAAACCATTCCCTAGTGAGACTTGGTGATTGGCAGGACACACCAAGTCATACTCTGCCTTGTGCATGACCTGCTAGGACATGGGGCCATAAACATTCTTTCTTCTGAGTAATCGGTGCCTCAAATGCAGGTGCTCTAGTTACACCCTGCCATTGCTGCTCCTAGTTCGTTTGCCCCCCCATCCGTCTCAGATCACTCTCCCCCATGGTACTGTCTAGCTACCTGCTGTCTGTGTTTAGTATCTGTTCCACTGCAGGATCTCATACCTTGCAGTCTCTAAGGCAGGGGTGGGAACCTTTTTGGGGTCAGGAACCACTGACGCACAGAAAAATCAGTCGGGGGCCACACACAAGTGAGAAGCAAAAACAAATAAACAAACCCCTCACTGACAGGGTCCTCAACTAAGGAGAAAGACCCTCCCCCCATTCCCATCACACACCACAGCAGGCTCCAGCCCCCCCGGAGGAAAGTGCCAAGCCTCAGAGGCCAGATCCAGGCAAGCCAGCAGCTGCATCTGGTTCCCACCCCTGCTCTAGTGTATGGTGCCCGACAGTGCTGCTCTGCAGCAGGGCAGGGCTATTCCCCCCGCTTTACAGCAGGGGAACTGAGGCACAGAGAGACTTGGGCAAGCTCACACGGGGTGTCTGCAGTAGAGCTGGGACCTGGTCTCTTGCATCCTAGGTAGCACCCCGATCAGTGCAAGGTCCTTCTGCTTCTCCGAATGCCTGTGTGTTGCGGTTGGGTTCAATTTCCCTTCTCTGCCACAGACTTCCTGGGTGAGCCAGGACAAGTCAGCCGAGCCTCTCCGAGGGGCTAAGCCACAATGGGATTGGACCGTGGAAGTATCTTCTCAGGGGGGGGCCGCGCTTTGCAAGGTGATGATACAAGGTGACATAGTGCAGAATCAGCCCCGGGGTCCATACGCTTCCCCGCACTGCCCCTGCCCCTGCCGTCAGTGCTAATAAATAGACAACCCCATTGCACATGCTCCGTCGCAGCTCCCGCGTGCCCCGCTAATAACGACAGCCAAACTCCGAGCTCTGGGAAACTCACGTCTTAGTTCCGTTTATTGGTGTAAAGCTGCAGCACACGGTATCATTTGGACAAGGTACATGGTTCCCTTCGAACACACGGTCACTAACACACAAGACTCTGGGGGGGGGAGCACGTCATTGACATACAAAAGCAGAGATGGCCAAGCAGAGGGGGATGTAGCCATGGCAGCGACAGGGCTGTGATACAGAAAACACTGACTTTGGCCCAGAGAACGGCTCCTGGTGCTGGGCATTCCAGGAGGAACCCTCTTGGCTGGTGGGGAGTGCGAGCGACATCTCTGCATCCCTACAAGCCAGAGGCATTAGACATGCAGGGAGGCAGGAATTGACGCGCCATCCAGAAAGGGCTGGATTAACTCTTCTGGGGCCAGGAGCGACTAGGTTTCATGGGGCCCCTAGGATCTGGGGTGGGGCTAAGAATGAGGGATTCAGAGGGTGGGAGGGGGCTATGGGTTGAGCTAGGAGAATGGATGCAAGAGCAGGTTAGAGCTCGAGGGGTGGGGGGTGGTGCAGTCTGGGCGGGTGCTGGAGCAGGCACAGGGCTGGGGGCTAGGATGTGGCCCAGATTCCACACCCCAACCTGGAGCCCCAGCCCTGAGCCCTTCTTCCACCGCAAGTTCCTAACGCTTGCCCTGACCTCTGGGAGGGAATTAGGGAGTTTGGGTGTGGGGAGAGGCTCAGGGCTGGGGTGTGGGGTCTGGGAGGAATTAGAGTGTACAAGGGGGCTCACGGTTTGGATGTGTCATCTGGGAGGGA
>JANRFK010006689.1:2294113-2317443 GCA_030068395.1 Apalone spinifera
TGGAGACAGCCCATGTGCACAGTGCGGTGGAGCACTAAATTTCCAGCAAGACAATACTTTGGGGAAAACCAAACTTCCAGTGACTTTGTAATAAAAAATGACAATAACGTTTTGAGGAAAATGCCAGTTAACAGTATTGTTGAAAAAATAATGAAAGAAATAGAAAAAATGGGTCAGTTTCAAACCCTGTGACACAGAAATAAGTTTGACATTTTGAAAAAAAAATCTTGTTTTCAAAGGGCTCTTTGGTAAAGCACTTTTGAGACTCTCCCCTTTACTCTCATCTCCCTTACCCAAACACTAGCTGTCTACCTCGTCTGCAGTTTCTACACATTCACTGTTGAAAACTCTGGATAGTTTACCATGAGTCTTGCAAAATGTGGTGTTTTTCCTAAACCCCTGGCTTGGAATCTCAACTTTCATTCTTTTTTTTTTTTAAGTGAGAAGTGGGAAAATGGGAACCCTCTCAAACGATCAAAAGGCAGAAAGCAATTAAAAAGACACCTCCCCCCAAGCCCCCATGATTTTTAAAGCCATTGGGTACAGTAAAAGCTGAGTTACCCGGCACTTTACCAACCAGAAAGCTCCATTAACTGACATTTCTGATATCTCCCAAAACAAACCCTCAGTCTAGTGACTGCCCAGGAGGGGACACAATTGCTCGTTCTGCACTCTGCTGCTGCACAAACAAGGCAGAAGAGAAGTAAGCAACCTGATATCTGGAATTCATTCAAAAAAGCAGCTTCCAACCTATGTTATAGGATCATTACAGATACAGTCCAATCTCCTACACCCTCTACTTCTACAGTGAAAAGTCTCCGGGGTGGCCATGTTAGTCTGTATCTGCAAAACCAACAAGGAGTCCTGTGGCATCTTAGAGACCAAGGCCACATCCGATTGCATCGGAAATCGATCTTCTGGCACTTGATTCAGCAAGCCTGGTAAGGACCCGGTAATTCAAACACTGAAGGCATCCCTGGTTGGCTCTGGCACTCCTCGATTCACGAGGAGCAAGGGAAGCCAACGAGAGCGTTTTCTCCCTTTGACAGGAGGAAGCTTGGCTTAATGTACATCGACTCCAGCTGTTATTTACATAGCTGCAGTTGCAAACCTTAAGCCAACCTTCTAGATCTAGTATAGACCTGGCCTAACAGATTTACTAGGGCATAAACTTTCATAGGTTAAACCCACTTCATCACATGAATTGGAATGGAGGCTACAGAGACAGGGGTATATAGAAGGACAACAAAAGGAAGAGGGTACTTGTGTAAATGAGGCTCGTCAAAGCAGGGTGGAAGTGGTTCATTCTCAGCAGTTGATGTGGAAATGTGGATATCAAGAGAGGGGAAATTGCCTTTGTAATGCATTAACCAATTAAGATCCTTGTTCATAACCCCATTTCCCCAACCTGCTGGATAACAGAGCTTTTACAGTGCTGCCTCCCTAGCTACAGGATTTCCCTTAATAAGAAGTCCAGTAAGGGGCTGCCGCCTGGGCAGCATGGGGACCCCCAGTGATGGTTCTGTCAGGATCCTTACCACGTTTTCATCATGGCTCCCCTCCTCCTCCTCCTTGCCAAGCAGGTCTAGCAATCTCTCCTTGATCAGCTGAAAGAGAGGCAGACTTGGTTACCTTAGGCAGGAACAGCCACCAAAGCTCCCCTGCCCGAACAGGCAGCCCCTCTGTTGCTCACTCTCCAAGGCTCCTCTGAGATCATCCCTGCTCCCTACGGGGCTTGGTAGGAGCTTAGCACCCCCATGGGAATGTGGAGAGCCCTGTCCAGTGCAGCTCCTGGGGCCCCGGGCTAGCAGCAGGATTGGGAGCTGCAATGGAGCTGTTTCTAGGGCTGGGAGCTGCAATGGAACATTCATCCAACAATCCCAATGTGGCTTGTGGACCACAGGGCTGAGTGCTCAAAGGCACATGGGGAGAAACGGGTCCTGCCCCTGCTGCCCTCATGAGCCAGGGGCTCCCTGGGGGTGGGATGCCAAGTGCCGGCACGTGCCTGATACCTAGAGGCTGCACAGGTCGTGCTGAGCAGAAGGGCTGCGGGAAAGGTGCTTCTTCGCTGGAGCTGTCCCCTCACCCGGTGCTCAAACAGAATGGACAGTGCCAGGTGCAGGCAGGTCACAATGGCACCCAGCCAGCCAGGAATGACACGCCGCTGCTCGGGAGCACAAACTGACAGGCTGGGGAGTACCACACATGAATGAATGAATGAATGAATGAATGAGAAAAGTCTTTATTAAGGACCAGGCTCTCTGGCCATAGGAGGGGATAAGCTGGCTCTGCAGCACCATTCCCAACTGGACAGGCTCCTTCAGTAGCACTGGAGCTCTGTGGCTGGGGAGGGGCCAGGGCATCACATTTTCCTGCCTCAGCCCCCTCCCCACTAGAAGCCAGCAGAGGGGGGCCAGGAGGCAATGCAGAGTAAAAGGTTGTCTGCTCAGAGAACCCTGTATTTGGAGGGCCCCTTCCCTTGGCAGAAGGGAAGTGTGGGGAATAGGTGACCATTTTCTCACGGCAGACAGCTGTTTGGTTGAAACAGAAATGTCCATGAAAATGTTGAAGCAGAAATGGCTCTTCCTAGTGAATTATTTGGGGTTACTGAAAAATCTCAGTTGGCCAGGTGAACATTTTTCAGCAGAACCGTCACATTTTTGCCCATCTGTCTTCAAGTGTCTGAGACCACATAACAGGGTAACAGGGCAGGTGAAAGGGATGGATGGAAGGGGAGAGAGGCAGCTTTATAAAAAACCAACCAAACCAGCGATGGCCCTGGACAATCGAGGCAGCTGAGACAGGACTGCTGTAAGTCAATTAGGCTGATTTCAGGCTGCCACGAGACCTCTTTAAAAACCTTTCCTGTGGAGGAGGGTAGGCGAGTGGAGCAGGCGGTGGAGAGGAAGGAACAACTGATCAGGAGACTCAGAGGAGCTGGGCAGAATAACATCAGCCCTGCCAAAGGCTGGAGAGGGAGTGAGGGAGTGTTTGGCGGCTCCCTTCCCCCAGGTGGCCAGAAACTTCCGCCAGTGGCTGAGGAGGACCATTTCCTCAGCCCTGCCTACCCAGGGCATCAGCCCCAACACCCCTTTGTTTTGCCAAGGGCAGGAGGCCAAATGCCAAGAAAAGGCAAGTGGCCCTTACACTGTGGGCTAGTGGGCAGAACAGGGGCTTGGGACCAGGAGTGGGACTGACCCTGCCACAAGGCTTTCAAGCAAACCCAAAACATGTTGCAGAAAAACTCTGACATAACGTTTGCATCAAAACTTTTGCCTGAAAAACTCCCCCAAGACTCTCTTGAGCAGCTCTAGCCAGTGGTCCATCTAGCCCAGTATTCCATCATCTGACAGCAATTTGTGTGAGAAGCTTTAGAGGGAATGAGCAGAACAGGACAATTTATTGAGTGATCCATCCCATCATTCAGTTCCAGCTTCTGGGAGTCAGAGGTTTAGGGATGCCCAGAGCACAAGGCTGAATCCCAGACCACCTTGGACCTGTCCTCCATGAACTTCTCTAATCTTTTTGGAACCTAGTTATAGTTTGGGCCTTCACAACATCCCCTGGCAAGGAGTTCCAGAGGTTGCATTGTGTGAAGAAGTACTTCCTTACATTTGTTTTAAACCTGCTGCCTATTCATTTAGTTGGTGACCCCTGGTTTTCGTGTTGCAAAGGATCCTAACCCGAATATAGGGACTTCTCTTTACAGGGAACCAGATAATAGCTCTTCCAGAGCACCTACCTGCACGCTCTCATTTTTAGCCTGGGACAGAGTGTTCAGACATGGGAGGTATTTCAGGATAGCAAAGTTATACCCGAATAGCTATTCCAGAATGGTTATTGTGGAAGAGCTCTGCAGGACAATTTCCCTGGTGTAAACAAGGCCTTTGTCAATGAAGGTCACTCATCTCTAACAGGAGGTTTCCAGATGACCTCTGCATATAACTCTGCTGGGGTGTGTGGGGTGACTGTGCAGAGGTCTTACAGAATAAAGTGAAGCTGCAGCTGTGTCATTTCCATTCATTACACCGAGAAATGCATGTTTGCCAAAGGAAAACAAACTTGGCAGAAGAAAAATATTCTCCAGCTTCAATGAATGGAAAAAACCCACAAAATTTTATTTGAGAGAATTCTTATTATCTTCCTATCAAAGGATCCAGAAGAGAGACTGGCTTGTTGGGTTTTAATCAAATTCTGTGTGCACAAAGATTGAGATATGAACTAGGAAGCAGAGTCTGTTTGAACGCCAAAGCCCATATGAGTTTCATGCTTATATTTTTCATTATATTTTATTGCGAGATAATGCCACCAAATACTGATGATTGCTCAGAAGGGCCTTTGTAAGGAGAACAGCCTGCCAAACGCATCACCATGTCTTTAATAGCACGTAAGGCTTGTCAACACCTGGAGTGCAGCAGCTGTAGCACTTCAGGGTAGACACTGTATGCCGAGGGGAGGACGTCACAAGGTTCCTGGAGTGTGTAAGCCAATCCCCAACAGGCAGGAGCTGGGCTGATGGAAGAATTCTTTCATCAAGTAACTCTGTCTACACCGGCGCTTAGGTCAGCTTTACTACATTGCAGAGATGTGGATTTTTCATACCCCCCAGCAATGTACTTGGGCCCACCTAACTTTTTAGACCAGGCCTTAAAGTGGGATTGCTTAAAAGTGCCTAAGTGAGTCGGGAGCCAAGGACTGATTGGAAATTAATAACCCACATACAGCAAAGCCAGGAAAGGTCGCACATAGCGGAAGCAGCAGAGCTGGAATTCAGAACATCTAGGTCCTATTCCAAACTATGCCACTGCAGTCCTGGGTGACCTTGAGCAATTCACTTCTCTTTGTGCCTTAGTTTCCCCACATATCAAATAACACTGTAAAGTGCTTTGTGATCTTTTGCTCAAAAGCACGATCTAAGTACTTGGTCTTATTATATATGAGCTTTTGAAAATGCCATTTAACCGTCCAAAACTGCATCTGACTAAAACATCCAGGATGTTTTAAAAAGGCCTATGTTCAGAAGGAACCATTTCACTAAAATATTTGCACATGCTCAAAACTATTTTACTAAAATGGTCAAAATTCTTTCACTAAAGCATTTTCTACGTGTTGCTAAAATATCTAAACAGCTTTTTGTTTAATAAATGAAACAACATATGTCGCGGCATTTAACTGGCATAGCTTTGCACATGCCCGTGAAAGATGGGCATTGTTTGCAATCGGAAACCTGGATTTCCATTTTTTTAATGGCTGTTTTAGCAGCAGCGTGCATTGAAATGGATTTGTGTTGTGATACAGTCCTCTGGGTTGTTTCAGGTTAAGGTGCTCCTCAGTCCAAGGATGGGCAGCAGGATCCAACTCATGTAGGGAAAGGAGGATGCACGTAACAGGGACAGGAGCATGCGGTGACATGGCCAAAGGGTGAGCTGGTTACATGGTCAGGTTAGAGCAGAGCCAGGAGCAGCAAGGAAGAGTGGCCTCCCCTCGGCATACAGTGTCTACCCTGAAGTGCTACAGCTGCTGCACTCCAGGTGTTGACAAAAGTAGAGCTATGTAGGAGGACACCAGGATGCCTGGGCGGGTCGCACATGCCTCAGAGGGTAAAGTTATAATTCAAAATGATCTGGACAAATTGGAGAAATGGTCTGAGGTGCATAGGATGAGAATCAACTGGACAAATGCAAAAATCATTCTGGGAGGTATTAGCAGGAGTATCAAAAGCAAGACAGAAGAATTAATTCTTCTGCTTTACTCTGTGCTGATTAGGCCTCAACCGGAGTTCTGTTCTCAGTCCTGGGCACCCCATTTCAGGAAAGATGTGGAGAAATTGGAGAGGGTCCAGAGAAGAGCAACAATAATGATTAAAGGCCTAGAAAACATGACCTGTGAGGGAAGATTGAAAAAAAAATGGGTTTGTTTACTCTGGAAAAGAGAAGACCGAGAGGGGACATGATAACAAGGAGGAGGGAGAAACATTTTCTCCCTTCACCTCTGTTGATAGGACAAGAAGCAATGAGCTTAAATTGCAGCAAGGGAGGTTTAGGTTGGACGTTAGGAAAAACTTCCTGTCAGGGTGGTTAAACACTGGAATGAGTTGCCTGGGGAAGTTATGGAATCTCCATCACTGGAGATATGTAAGAGCAGGTTGGATGGAAACTTCTCAGGTATGATCCAGCCGGTGTGTGGTCCTGCCGTGAGGGCAGGGGATGGGACTAGCTGGCCTCGCAAGGTCCCTCCCAGCCCTGTGACTCTATGATTCTGTGACTCTTTCCCGTCTCCACCACAGATCTCATGTGTGACCTCACATAAGTCATTAAGCCTCTCTGGGCCTGTTTCCAGGCTCCAGTAGAGGGTAAGGCACAGCTCAGAAAGCACCACCGAGACTCGCTCTGCCTCTGGGTGCAGACCTGGTACTCCTGGTACGCAAAGGGCTCAGATCTGTGCAGTTTGACACCTTGTGCCCTTTGCTTGCGGGGCTGTGCCGGGTTCCTGGCTTGGCCTGAATGTAGCAATTCCATGGCAGCCTGGCTCTCAGACTGCAAGGTGAGCACTCCGCCACCCGCCCCACATGCCCTGAGGCCCAATTGGCCCTTGCAGGGTGCTCCACGGATGCAAGGCCCAACTGTCTAGCACAGCCTGAGCTGGCTTCCTGCACCACAGTCCCAGTGCTGAATGGACGTTCAGTCTCCATGGCCCATCTGGCTTCTGAGCCGGCTGCTAAGAGGGCAAAGTGCCAGCTGTGCAGGGTGGCAGGGTCCTATGCTCATCACCCTGGTGATGGAGCCACTGGCATGTCAGCGCCTTCCCCGGACACCCCTCAGGCCCTGGTGGGGGGGCCAGCTGAGACACAGCACCCCAACCTCTCGCTGAACCGATGCGCCGTGTTCTGTATTTTACACACTTGGGCGCTAGATGGAGGCTGTTACATGTGGGTCCATCAGGGCTCCGGGGGGGATGAAATATCAAACCGCAACCTCCCACCCCAGGGTGTGGAAATGTCTCCACTTCGCTCATTTCCAGCACAAATTGCTCTTCCTGTGAAAAAAGCGACGTGCTGTCTTTTTCTGCCTGGCTGACTCAGCCGAGACCAGAGATATTAAAAGGGGGGCACACTGCAGGCAGGGCCATGAAACATATTCCCCTGACGGCAGAGCGCTGCTCCGTGCTGACCCGGCCCCGGGTTTTGGATGCTGTGGATGCATCCGGCGTATTTCATGGCTCGGCAGATTCTGCTTTTGCTTATTTCTTTTCATGAAAAAAACCCGCCAAGATTCCTCCCTTGGGTCGCTTTGGCCCCCTCCACCTCTTGCTTTATTTGTTCTGAGTGCTGGACTGACAGCCCTGGAGACCAGCATGCTCGTGAGAGCTGGAGAACAGTGAGCCTTCCCGCACACCCATCCCCGGCCCGGGGCATCTGCCAGGCAGTGGGGTGCAGAGCAGGGCCGGGGCTGCCATGGTAAGGAGGCTCTGCACCATGGGCGAGGCTCCCTCTGTCAGACAGAGCCACCCCTGACTTGCCCACCGCTGTGAACAGAACCCGGGGTCCTGACTACCAGGCCTGGGTTACCGTCACAGACACCCCCCCTTCGCTGTGGTACACGATGGCTGCCTGCCTGGGGGACCGTGACGTGCGCACTGCCTCAGAGAGGAAGCTCCTGGTGCACAGAGCACTCGACGGGGACCCACTCTGCTCCAGGACCTGCTGCTTGGAGAAATCACATTCCCTGTTGGTGACTCCACTTCCCCAGCAGCCAAATGGGGAGAGTGATGTTGGATTTGGGGCTCTGGTGCTGTCGATCCGGCACAACCTTCGCCGGAATGCAAGGCGAGGGAGGGATGAGAGGCAAGCGGGGATCCTGGTTAGTAGCTAGTGGGCCATGTCGCTCTCTCCCAAAGCCTCCTCGGCAGCTGCCAGACAGTGACAGGATATTGCCGGTGCTGCTCCCTGCTGAGTGTGGCCTCTTGTCCTTCCTGAGCCATCCGGCAGCTGTTTTACTAGCTCCCCTCCAGCGCACACCAGTGAGCCAGTGTGAGGAAGGATCCAGGTCGCTGTCCCCCACAGGGGGTTTCAAACATTGTCTGCTCATTAGCTATTGTGGGGAGCCTGGCTGCCGTGCCGGGTTTGGGGCATGCACAGAGCACGCGTCTTCGGGCAATTCTGGCTCTTGGGCATGGAAGGCAGGGCAGCCTGCCCTAGCTGAGCTCTGGCGTGGGTGCGTGCGGTGCAGGAGAGGGGAGGCCTCTGGCTCTGCGGGCAGGATGGGTGGGACTGAGAGAACAGGGCTATCAGGAGCAGCTACATGAAGGGAGGGCACCCCGGGAGCACTAGGTGTCCGGGGACCCTTCGCTGGAAGGCTGAGGCCTGTCCGGGCAGCTGAGGCCTGGTGCAGAGGACAGGAGGAGAGGCGGTGTGCATGGAGCAAGCCCTGGGGGACGAGGCTGGAGGTCCAAGGGAGGTAGGGCCCAGCAAGCTGCCCTGGAGAGGGGCCGGTGCCAGCTCAGCCCACGCTGGGGCAGGGTGCGTGGAAGGAACCATTCCCGGCACGTTCACAGCTTCAGACGCATTTAGCAGGGCAGGCTGTAGACACAGGCTCCTTCCTGCTGCGCTGGGCCTGCACCCCCAGAGCTCAAGCTGAACAGCCAGCTGAGCCCAGACCAACCCCAGCACGTCTGGCTCACCGCCGGCTCGGCTGCTGGGGCCCCAGGAAGCGGGGAGGGGGCAGGTACCAAAGGGGTGTGATGCTGCACTTTCCTCTGGGGGCTGACAGTCAGCACTGACACGGTGTCTGGTTCCATGGAATGGAACCTCACCCTCCTGCTTCATGGCAGGAGCTGAAGTGGGGCCAGGAAGGAAATTCCACCGGGGCTCGGTGATTCCATCATTCCCCATTAGGTGTGGAGTGTGCCCCTTCATTGGAAGCCGCTGGTAGGAACCATTGTGGGGACAGGACACTGGCTCTCATCTGGTCTGTGTTCCTAGGCCCCAGGGAGCTCCCCCCACTGCAGGGCTGTGGCAGAACCAAGGAGATGGCTTCTCTCAGGGAGGTGTCGAGAGGGCTGCCCCGGGGATGACTCCAGCCCAGCCCAACCATGCCTGGCTCAGAGCTGCAGAATGGCCCACCCGCCCGGCTCGCCGCAGGACTCCTGCTCTGGCTGCTTCAGAACAGACGGGGGCTCTGTGCCGATGGCTGGGAGAGAGACGCGAAGGCGAGCAGTGAAGGGAGGGGCTGGCAGGGCTCCCGTGGGAGCATTTAGCTCCTCAAACAGGAGTGAATCTCACAAGCTGGGCAGCAACGCAGTAGGGTCACCCTGCAGCTCAGCTAGGCCTCCGGCTGCAGACGCACCCAGTCACACCGCACTCACGCTCCTTAGCAGTGGAAAGTGGGATTCTTACCTCGTAAATATAATCAAAGAGCTCTAGTATTGTAAGGATACTAGCACCAATGAACAATCCCATCTGACCGCCAATGTCACCTGGGGAAAGAAAACAGCCCAGTTTATCGCATGCTCAGGCAAGGCAGAAGGGAACACATCCGCTATGTCTTTCTCTGGCTTTTCTGGGCCCCAGGCAGCGCCTCTGTCTCCTGGCTGGGAAGGAACTCACAGGGGACACGCAGCCAGAATCTCCACGTCGCTCTCCACCAAGGCCTCCTCGGCAGCTGACAGCCAGCCAGGATATAGCAGGAGCTGCTCCCAGCTGAGCGTGGCCTGTCCCCCACAGGGGAGCCACGTGGATTCCAAGCACTGGCCGGCTACGGGCCAGGCATGCGAGGAGGGAAGGGAAGTTGGAACGAATTCCCTGTTGGGAAGTGGCTTCCAGTGACTTGTCTATGGGACTGGCATCGCTCGTGTCACAGTGCAGCTGGGATGGTTGGGCGAGGGACGTGGGTTTTAAATACAGACACAGGCTCGCAGGGTCTGCTCATTAGCTCACCTCCAAGAGCGCTGGGGGCTGACTCAGGGGGAGGGCTGATGCACGATGTCACATGAGCTCTGAGCTCTCACCCAGGGCCGGCTTTAGGCCAATTCTCCCGATTCCCCCGAATTGGGCCCTGTGCCTCAGAGGGCCCTGCACCCTAATGCTGTAAGTGTGCTGGTGCACCAGGCGCGCTACGGGAGAGGGCGTTGGCCCCGGAGGAAGAGTGTGGCGGTTTCCCTGCGCCGCGGGAGGGGGAGTTGGCGCTGGGGTTTGGGGGGAAGGCGGGACTCTGCCCTGTAGCTGGGGATTTAAAGGGGCTATGACTCTTTTTTTGTGCTGTTTTTTGGTTTTTTGGGGTTTTTTGCTTAACAAAAAATCCTGGCAGCCGAGGTCCCGTCGAAACTGTTCAAATTGGGCCCCGCACTTCCTGAAGTCAGCCCTGCTCTTACCATTGGGCCAGGAGGCCCCTAGGCAGCCTTTCCTTCTGTGGCAACGGGCCAACATTTGCCAGGACGCCTTTCATGAAGAAGAGTTTGATCAGGCTCAGTCCCCCAGCATGCGGTGCGAAGTCATGGGAGCCAAAGGTCAGAAATCCCCCCATTAATTTCTGCACCGATTTCACCCAGCCCTTTGTCCCAGCTAAGGAAAGATGGTCTAGTGGGTAGGGGAGTAGCCTGGGACTGGGGAACCCTGTGTTCATCTCCCTGGCTCTGTCACAGGCTGCTGGTGTAACCTGGGGCAAGTCACTTTGCCGCTCCATGGCTCACTTTCCAGCTGCATGGGACGGCTCGCCAGTCTGAGGGGTGCAGGCTAAGGAGCGGGAGGTGCTCCAATACCACAGTGAGGAGGCCTGGAGAAGGGCCTTAGCCAATCAGATCAGCGCTTGTGTCTCTGCTTAGTGCTAAAGACAATAAAAACCAGACGAATCAGCAGGGGGGCCAGGGGCCATCAGCAATTAGCTAACTCATGGAAGCAGCCAGCAAAGGCAGGTGTGAGCAGCATGTGTAGTTTTGTCCCATGTGAGCTCTTCTTGCTTTGTTTTCCAGCTGAGCTGCGGGGAAGGGACAAGAGGCGAGGGAGCCCGGAGCTAGCACTTTGCAGCTGGGCCAGTGGGGGGGAGAACAATGTCCAATTAATAACATTATGCAAATGAGCGTTATGCAGCTTTTTACAGCAAATGGCTGCACATCTCATGCTGGCTGCCAAGGCAGGGCGTTCTGTCGCCTAGGGGTGTCCTGGCTCACCTCTTGCTGCAGGAACATCAAAGTCAGCCCCACCAGTCCCAGGCCCTCGTGTGGTAGGTGAGGCTGGGGACTCCTGCTCCCCCGCTGCTGCAGTCACAGGCAGACACCAATCTGCTAGCAACAGGCAGCAGGAAGGCTGGGCCATGGTGCATCCCTGTAGCCATAATAACACTGGGCCTTCCATAGCTCCTCCACCTCAGGCGAGACCCATCCGCTAAGCGTGAGCTGCAGAGGCTACCTGGTCTCCACCGTCCCCTCGTTGTATTGGCTGGGATGCACCCAAAGCAAAGGGTAATCTGCATGAGCCCATTCGGCTGCAGGTGCAAAGCATCTAGAACACGGGCCTTAGAGAAACAGCAGCAGCCCGGGGCCCTCGGCCTGACGGCTTTGCTGGTGCTGGGCCACTGAGGGCGCTGAACACGCTGCCTCCCTGCCCCCCACTGCTTCCTTCCATCCTCTTGCCCTCCGGCTCCGGAGCTGGGTCTGCCCACCCTGGTGTCCTGAAATCTACTTGCCACAGCCCCGACCTGACCCCACCTCCACGCAGGATCCATTCTCCCCGTCCAACTTGTTCCTGGCCAGGTTCCTCTCAGCTCGCAGCTGCTCTGAGGAGATGGCAGGAACAAAGCCACTTGCCCCCTGGCCTAAGCTCATGTCACTGGGGGAAGAATCAGAGATTTCCGTCCCGTGAGGCCTCCTCATGCCCCCGTCGCTCCTCGTGTGGGTCCTGCCCCTTCAGGGATTTGCTGGGAGCCTGCAGGCCTGTCGGTTCTCTTCAGAGTATCCCTGGAGCCCCACAGGCACTGACTTGGCCAGACGAGTAGCCAAGGCCAGAGGGAGACCATGCGGGCTCTGCATTCATTTAAGGGGGCACTTCCATGCCCCTCCCCCATATGGTTCCCACTCTCATACATCTGGGGCCGTTCCAGCATTCCCTGCTAGCTGGGCGCTTGTGCAGCCACTCAGAAGAGTTCCAGATGCTGCCCAGCTGACTAGCAGAGTGCCCACGGCTAAGTTTTATTTCTCCTGGTGGTTCACATTCGCACGTGCCTCAGTGCACATCAATATTTATTCTGCACATGGGTGGAAAAACCCCACACGTGGATGGAAAAGATTAGCGGGAACATTGATTGCCACCACCCATAAACCATCCCTGCCATTTCACCGCGAGTCCCAGGATAGCTGGGCTCTTTGAAAAGGGCTCCTGTGAGTTCCTGATGTAGGGCTCCAAACTTGCCCCTATTGAATGAATTTTTATGTGCACCAAGGCATGTGCGAATGTGCACCACCAGAAGAAGCACAAAGCCGGCTGTGGGCGCTTGGCTCATCAGCTGAGAGGCACTGGAATGTCTCCTGAGCGGCCACACAAGCGCCCAGCTTACAGGGAACCCTCCTTTTATTGTCCATTGGCTCCCGGCCTGCGATTCTACTTCTCGTCCACTCTTTGGCTTGGAGATGTCCAGAGAAGGTTCAGTACCTGGGATTCTTCCAGAGGCACACTCCCTGTGTGCATCCCACTCGCGGTGCGCAGTGCTCCATGCACCTGCGATTCAGACTTCCGCCGACAGGCTGGATCTCCGAAGCAGTGCAGACAGTCTGCCTCTCCAGCTACTTCCAGGAATGATCAGCAGCAGAGGGGCGGGGGAGCAGGGGGGAGCACCTATGGGGACCACACACCGTAAAGAACTCCGGTTACTGTAAAAGGTAAGTAACTTCACTTTCTTCTTCCAGTGATGGTCCCCAGGAGGATTTGAGGCTGAGGTCACTCACAAGCTGAGGAGGGGGCTGAGGACCTCGGCTGAACGACAGCCTGGAGGACAGCTCTGCGGAAGGATGTGTCCGCTGCACAAGCTTGCAAAGAGCCCTACCTTGCCTCTGCAAATCGTGAGAGGGGCCTCTAGGAGAGAGGCTCCTGGGGTCGAGTAGGGTCACTGTGAACTCGTAAGCAACCAGGATGCAGCCTGGAGCCCATTTGGGAGATAGCTTCCCCTCTGTGCCTTTGGCCAAGGAGACAAGCAGGTTAGGTGATTTCCTGAGGGATGCTGGGCTCTGTAAGTCTGAAGATGCCAGCTCCAGCCAGGAAATCTTTTCCATTTTGCTGGGCAGCATTTTTCTCTCAGAGTCTTTTCTGAAGTACAGCTAAGGGTGGCTTGCCCCTCCTCCAAGCATGAGCCTTGTAGGTTTGCCATCCATCTGGAGGGCACGTTGTTAGGTGGAAGGCTGCACGGCTGGGTGGAGGCTCTTAAAGACTAACATTGATTTTGGGCACAAGCTTTTGTGGGCTCAAAATGGGTCTTTGCCCACAAAAGCTTATGCCCAGATCAATCTGTGACTCCTCATTGTTTCTGTGGATACAGAGTAACACCCCTCCCCTCCCGAAGGCTGGGTGGGTAGGTCTTGCAAAGGTCCCAGGCCCAACTAGACTCCCTAAAGCTCCACCCTGCTTGATGGTGCCAAGGATCAAGCGAGTGACAGTGGGAAATGGGTCCATTGGTGGGTCTGACCATGGACTAGAAATGTGTCCCCTTTGGAATCGTGGCCTTGAGCCTAGCAGGACATTGGGCGTTTCCTATTCTCTTGAGCCCCAGCTGGGTCCCGGAGTGGGACTCGGCACTGCTGAAAGATGCTCGTAGTCCTTGCAGTAAAGCCTGCTGGGGCCTCTGCCAGTGTGTTCTGCACCTCAGCAGGACCCTGAGCGCTTCCATGCGGAGACGGGTGGCCCTCACCCCTCCCTGCCTGCTGCCGTGATACACTCTTCTCAACTTGCCTTCTGGGCCTGAGCGCAGCAGGAATCCCACACAGTCCCCCTGTGCTACATGTTCAGCCACAGCACCTGGGTCCCCAGCCTGGCAGGGAGCCGTGCATCAGGAACCGTTTTCCTGCACGGCAGAGCCCGCGGTGCCTTCCCTTCCCCGGCTGCCAGGCGCTAGCAGATGGTGGCAGACGAGCCTGTGCACAACGCTGGCAGCACCCACTCACATTACTCATTCCTATGTGTCCAGAAGGTTCCAGCCCCAAAGGAGCCCAGCACAAGCTGCCTGTGCCAGACCTGCCCTGCTCCCCTGGAATGGAGCCCCGGGATGTGAGAGGCCAGCCCAGCTCAGCCTTCAGTGCGTCTCCCCCAGGGCTGTCTGAGATTCAGCCCCATGGAGGCTGGGGGGCCCACCAGCTCTCCAGGGGCTAGGGAGACTGGGGCCCAGCACTGCCCACCCTCTCTCTCCCCAGTGCTGCAGCCGGGGTAGGGAAGGCTGAGGCCACATGCCGCCTGATCTCCCCCTGCCCTCAGGCTGGAGGAGAAGGCTGGGGCCATACAACACTCTGTGGGGAAGGGGGGCCTGCCCTACAGTGGAGGGGCGCTTGGCCCCCACAGGGTCCTGGGTGGCAGGGGCAGGACCTCAGCCAGAAGGGGCAGAGCTTGGAAAGCTCTAGGCCCAGCACTCAGGTTTAAAGGGGCCTGGGAATAGCTGTGTGTGTGTGTGGGGGGGGGTATATATGTGTATGTATGTGTGTGTGTATACACAGGTGGGGTGTGTGTGTGTTGCCCATCCATAAGGCCAGCCCTCTCCTCCCCATACCATACCACCCTCATGGCTGTGCTTCTGGCAGTGGTGCTACCTTCAACATTGGGCGCCCGTCCAGCAGCCGGTCTCTGGCCATCGACCTCGGAAAGCGGTGCAGCAGGGGGCAATGTGCAGGTGCCACATTTTGCAGGGGTCAGAGGTCCAGGGCCATGCCGTGTTCTCCGTGGCCGTGAGTTTGGTAGGGCCCTAGTAATGTCCATAGAAATTGGCTCAGGCAGCGTTTGAAGCTCTAGCTCCTGGACTTCGCGTGCTCCAGCCGAACCTCTGAACACGGAGCCGAGCACATAACATGCTGCCAGTGCAGCCTCCTCGAGCCCAGAGTCTCTCCTGGAGCGCTCTGCAGGCCTCAGTAGCAGAATCACCGTGGGAGGGACCCATCTGCTGGGAACAGAGACTTCCAGGGCTTGCAGGCAAAGGCGACTCATTGGGCGAGACGCTGCATGTGCGCCAAATGGTGCAGGCTGCTCCGGAGACGGCGCTCCAACCTGCCAACTGAGCTAGGTTTGCTCTTGGAACAGAGCTTTCCTGGGGGCGAGGGAGACCTCTGGGCAGAGCTGTCTGTCCCCGCTGTCGAGCCGTCACCTTTTCCAGCTCACTTTTCAGTCTGACGTGCTGTCTGCCTCCCCAGAAGCAAGGGATCTGGATTCCTAATTGCAGGCTGGGTCGTTGGATGGACGGGGGCCTGCACACGCTCAGAGAGGCACTTTTCAGATACAGGAGACATACGGAGAGCCACTCATCTCTGGCTGGCCTTGCATCATCTGCCTTTGCCATGGGTGCGGATTCCCCAGGATTTTGCACTGAAGCAGGTTCCACTGCCAGCCTCTCTCTGCTTTGGCTCTGCCCTGGGGAGTGCAGTGCTAAGCGTGGGCAGCAGACAGCCCGGGCAGGATACCAGCTCCACTGCAGCCTCAGGAGTGCGAGACTTGGGAGGAGGAAAGATGGGGTGGAGAGGAGCCATGAGAACTCCTGGCCTGACGTGATGGCAGGTGGGACACGGGAGCACTGGAATCCCTTAGAAAAAGTGGACGGGAGATTCCAGTTGATAAAAGGAGCCTTGGATGAGTGTGAGGGAGAGGAGCAAGGCCTCAGCCTTCACCAACAATGCAACTCCTGACACTCAGCTCACCACCAATGTTCTCCATCCATGCATGCGGAGTAATTTGATGTGCACTAAGGCACGTGGGACTGTGCACCACCAGTAGAAATGTAAATCCGAGCTGTGTGGCTCTGCTAAGCTGGGCAGCATTTTACTCTTCCTTTAGTGGCTGCACAAGCACGCAGCTTCCGGGGAATGTGGAGCCCGCTAGCTCTTGCTCAGTACGCAGCAGGGAGCTGCTTTAATGCCTGGATGGGAGCCATGCAAGGAAAGGCCAGTTCTTTGGGGGCTGCTGTCGGCTGGAGGTGATGTGACACTGAGCCCTGCTGGGCACATGCTCTTTAAAGACCCCACTGGCTGCCTTGTGAGGGGGACTATTGGTCTGGCTCAGACCCGGGCAAGTGCCCAGAGCTCTTGTAAAGGGACATGGGGCTCGCGCTCAGCTCTTGGCCTTCCGGGGCTGGTGCAGCACGTACAGGCAGCACAGATGGGTCAGTGCTTTATTCCTCGGGGACTGGGCTCCTCCCGAGCCTTGCTGGCCAATCACGGGCGAGCGTCCGTTCCTCTCCCCTGCGGGGTTTGCTCCAGACCAGGCCATTCACCCTCTGGTGACAGGAAAGCCAGAGATGGGGGCAATGCCACGCAAGGGCTGAGTGAGCCAGCAGGGACCAAGTCACATGGGAAGCAGCTCCAGGAGGGGCGCCAGGGCCCCTTAGGGGCGCATGGCTGAGGAGGTTGCGTGCGCGGCGGGAGAGCTGGGGAGGAAGTGAGCGCTCGGCGGGGCCGCAGATACTGCCACAGGGCAGAGGGAGTTGGCCAGGCACAAGGAGACGCAGGAGGAGTGTGAGCCCTGGAGTCCTGCCCGACTGGAGGGTCTGGCAAGAGGCTGAGAGGGGAGAAGTAGCCATGGGGAGCGAGCCCAAGGCCAGGTCAGGAGACAGAGCCGCTGTGTAGGGAGGAGCCAGGGAAACAGTAACTGGGTCTCAGACAGAGCAGGGCTGTAGGTGCTGGTCACAGGCCCCTAGGCTGGAACCCGGAGTAGCAGGCAGGGCTGGGTACCCCGCCCGCTGCTGGGAATGTGGCTTGCACAGAAGACTGCCCGGAACAGCGTCCAGAGTGCGACAGAGGGACCTTCTGCAGGCCGAGAGCCGGAGTGAGCACCCCAACCCATGGACAGAGCGAAGGGCCATAGTCCGAGAGGTGGCAAATCCCCGGCAACCCACTGGTATCCGCATCCCACGCCAGTGACAAGCAAAATGTGTGCACACTCAGCCTGCACACACATCAACACCCCCCCCCACACACATGCACCCCTCCGCCTTTCCTGCACACACACCCCTCCATCTCTCCTACACACACACACACACACACACACACACACACACACCCCTCCACCTTTCCTGCACACACACACCCCTCCATCTTTTTGCACACCCACACACCTCCACCTCTCCTGCACACACCCACACCTACACACTTCCACCTCTCCTGCACACACACCCTCCATCTCTCCTGCACACACTCACACACACACACACCTCCACCTCTCCTGCACACACCCACACCCCTCCACCTCTCCCGCACATGCACACCTCCATCTCTTTTGCACACACACACACACACATACACCCCTTCACCTCTCCTGCACGCTCACATGTGTAACCCACACACTGAGGCTATGTCAGACTGCAGGCTTCTTTCAGAAGAACCTTTTTTCGAAAACTTCTTCCAAAAGAGAGCGTCCGAAAAAGCGATCTGCTTTTTCGAAAGATAGCATCCACACTGAATGGAGACTATCTCTCATTTAACACATACATCTGCACTTTTCCCACACACACACGCACCCCTCCACCTCTCCTGCACACACACACCTGCACTTCTCCCGCATACGTGCATGCACACCTCCAACTCTCCTGCACACTCACATGCACACCTCCACTTCTCCTGCACACCTCTCCTGAATGCACACTCCTCCATCTCACCTGCACATGCCCCCTCACACCTCTCCTGCACATGCACACTCACACATCCACCTCTCCTGAATGTGCACATGCACCTCCAGTTCTCCTGCACATATACACCACCGCCTGCACTTCTCCTGCACACGCACCCACACACCTCCAGCTCTCCTGCACGCACACCCCTCCACCCACACAAGCTCATATTCCAGTGCAGAAATTTATACAATCACATTTTCATTTACCAAGTAAGGCTGCCACTTCGTAGGCTTTTTTCTGCTCAATTGTCTCATAGTTGAGTGCTTCAAAAAATATATCCAGCACGAGAATATTCTCCCTGCAGGAAGAGGAGAAATCTGTGAGAACACCAGCCCTGCCGCTCCGTCTCGGCACCCTCCGGCCTTATCCCACCTTCAGAGATGCAAGAGCTGGAATGGGCCTTCATGCCCCTCTAGTCTGATCTCCTGCGCAGCGCAGGCCAAAGAGCCTCCTGCGTCCAGCCCAGGCTGTGGGGCTGAGCAAGGGCAGATTTTCCAGAGTCTGCTCCTCTCTCTTGCGGGCTGGGCCCGGTGGCGCCAGCTGGCAAGAGAAGGACTCCCAGCACATGGGATCTCTGCTGGTGTTCCCATACTGTGCCTGGGCCCAGCAGCAGAGTCCAATTCCTTCTTTGGTCCATTCCACTTGTGATCCCGCCCAGCTGCCCTGTAGAACCCACAGGCTGGGCCCAGGCCTCCGAGACATTGCGGGAACAGGGTGGTTTTCCTGTCGGCATAGCAATCTTGGTTGCAAAGCTAAGGGAGCCCAGGCAGAGGGTTGACCTTGACTAGCCATTCTGAGCGCAGAGCCTGGGATTTTACACCCTGGCTCCATGTAAAAGATGCTCAGTCCACAGGGAAGAAGCAGCCAGAAGGCAGCGTTAGCAGAGGAGGGTTTTGGCCTGACACCAGCTGGCCATGGTTTACAGGTGCTGTTCACTCGGGAAACAGCCATCGTGAGTGACTGGCCACCGTAGCCTGAGCACCTCACACTCCCCCACTGTACAGACAGAGAACTACCTCGGTGAGCTGGACAAGGTCACAAAGGAAGCACCTGGCAGAGCTGGGATTTGAACCCAGGTCCTGGGCAAGTGGCTAGCCTGTGGGCAAAGAAACTTCCCTGAGCTAGGTTACCAATAGCTCTGAGAGTGCCCTTTACCTTCAACTGTCCTGTGAAAATGTGAACTGCATCCAGCCTCTCATGAGTGCCTGTAGGACAATCCGAACAGAGACCTGCGACCCCCAGGGCTGGGACAGTCCCGGCTACATTGATGAGGCAAATGGTGGGCAGGGAAGTGACTTGCCCAATGACAATAGCACAAGGGGAACAGAAGTGAGATCTCTTAGCCCCTACGATCACCCCTGAGAAAGGAGGGACCGGCAGCACCCGCACTTACGAGATGTATTTTTCAGACTTGTTAAACTTCTTCTCCAGGTATTTGGCTGAAGTCTTGCTGGGGATCTTCACCATGGAGAGCTCTTTGTTGTACCTGGTCAGGTTACAGGGCATCCTGCAGATACAGTAATTGCTGTCCTTTTCCACAAGCAAATCTGCAAACAGGAGAGGGAACCAGGTCTCAGGGAGAATCCTAGATAGGGGTTGAACACCAGCCCCCGCCCCCCTGCACAGCCCTCAGTGCCTCCGGAGCAGTGTCCCCCAACTCCTGGAGCAGCCCAGGGCCTGCCATGCGGCCCTCCTGTGGTGATTTAAAGAGCCTGGAACTCTGGGCACTGCCCCTGCCATGGCAGCAGGGGTCCTTTAGAATTACCAGGCCCCAGGGCAATTGCCTCTTCTGTCCGCACCCCCATCATCAGGCCTATCAAGACCCCACCCAGAGACCTGGGACAATTACACTCCACCCCCGGGTGCCTCTCAGAGGCAAAACTTTCTCTCTCCCAAGCAGAGGCTGAATATGGCAACAGGAAGGAGCAGGGAGGGCCCAGAATACAGGGAGGTTGGGGGGTTTCTGCAGTGGTGTAGGGAAAAGGTACCCAGAGCCAGAGCGCCAGGGTTCAAGCCCTGCCCACCCAACCCGGGCAATGGATGGACCTGGCATCCTTGGGACATAGGATGGGGCCCTTTCTTCTTGATGGTTCAAAGCAAAGAGGTGTTGCAAGGGGCAGGCAGCTCTGTCCAGGGAAGGGCTGAACAAGCCAGCTCCTTGGTAAGAAGAGGCAGAGTTCAATCCACCCCTCCTCCACTACAGTCATCCCTCCCAGCCTGGAGATACAGACACACCCTCCCTGGGATGGACGGGGGGGAGGGGGAGGCTGCATGTGCAATGTCACACAGGTTTAGGCTCCACCCTGGGGCAGTCCAAGGGGGTAAAAGCCTTACTGGAGGGACTGGGGTCTTGAAGATGGTGGATGAAATCTTCTAAATCATCTAAGTGGCTTCGGAGCCTCCCCCCCACTTTCCAAAGGGGTTTAGGCCTGGTCTATACTGAAAAAGGCAGGTTGCCATAGCGACATCACTGGGGGGGTAGGGGGGGGTCGTGAGAAGTCCATACCCTGAGCTCCACCACTTCACCAGCTGTCTCCCACACGGACACAGTACGGCCAATGGAAGAAGCTTCGGACACCCTGGCTCTCCCTGCAGGGCTGCGGGCTGTGGGGTTACCCTCTAGAGATACAGCAGCATCGCTGTGGCACCAGGGCCACATCATTGTCCCTTAAAGGTATTAATGTGTAGGGATGTAGGCAGGTGCCTAGTGGTATTTTAAACCTGTGCAGGTACTTAATTCCCTTTGGTACACTACTAGGGCTGTGTCTATACTGGCGCCCTCTTGCGCAAAAACTTGCTGCCTGTCTACACTGGCCACGTGTTCTTGAGCAAGTACACTGACATTCTAATGTATGAAATCAGGGCGTCTTGCACCAGAACTCTGATGCTCCCGCTCAGGAATAAGCGCAACTGTTCTTGCGCAAGAGGCCAGTGTAGACAGGCAACATGAATTTCTTGCGCAAGAAAGCCCGATGGTTAAAATGGCCATCAGAGCTTTCTTGTGCAAGAGAGCGTCTACACTGGCAAGGATGCTCTTGTGCAAAAGCACATGGCAGTGTAGACGCTGTCTTGCACAACTATTTTAATGCAAGAACTCTTGTGCTAAAGAGTTTTTGCACAAGATCACGCCAGTGTAGACGTAGCCTAGGTGCTTACTGGTGTCTTTAATCACCTAAATGCCTTTAGACTATGGCCTGAAGTGCTTAACCATTTAAAAAGACACAGGCTCATAAATCACTTAGGTGCCTGAGAAAATTTTGCCCTTTATTTCTATCCTTTGCTTTTGACTAAAGTTCCTTAGAGGTGGGTTACATGGCAATTAAAAGCGATTAAACAGTATGGAAATGTTCAGTTAAGGGACTAATATTCCTCCTATGAGCCGTACAGCTTAGACGCACGGTTAATAACAATGTGGCCATGCAAAGATCTGGCATTTCACAGTCAATCTTATCTGTATGGATTGCAACACACCTCACTACCAGGTGCCTCAGTGCATCGCATCTGCAGACTATATAGCTAGCGAGGCATGTGCTGAAATTCTTTGCAGGCCCATGCTCTGTGTCCCAGTGAAAGAATCAGCTGACATCTTCCATAGTGTTTCCAAGGGCCTGCTGTGTCACAACACGCCCTGAGACCTTGCCTCTGCTGATATGCTATCCCTAGTGAGCAGCAGAAGGACTCATCTGGCTCCCCAGGTGCACTACATCTCCTCTGGTGAACCTGCCAAAGCATCTTCCAGGGTGCGTCCACACAGCAGGGCTAAAGCTGAAATAAGCTACGTCAATAGCGTAGCCGAGGTCGAAATAGCTTATTTTGGCTTTGGTGCTGTCTACACAGCTGGAAGTCTGAGGCAGAGCGCTCTTCCTCCGACTTCCCTTCCTCCTCGCGAAATGAGGGTTACAGAAGGTGGAGTAAGGAGTCCTCCAGCTCGACATTATTTTGACATTATGTCGAAATAACTGTTTGTAGTGTAGACGCGGACTCTGTTATTTCAGAATAACGTCAGTTATTCCAAAATAACACTGCTGTGTAGACATGCCCCCAAAGTATAACACTGGTGGGAGCGGTGGGTAGCTTAGAGCTTTGTTGCAGGTGGATTATAATAAACTGGTCAACCACAAAGCCAAGGAGTCAACACGTGGAGACCACAGAAAGTGAATGACAAAGGGAAAGACAAAGAAAAGCGGCCAGCTTGGTTGTCACTCATGCAAACAAGGGCTGCACTCACTGCTCAGATGCCGAGGCAGCAGCAAACATGCACAAAGAGAACAGCATGCAGCACAGGGCATTCTGCCACGAACCCACAGGGTAAGGTGTGCACTGGACCATGGAAGGGGAAACAGTTATTGCACTGAGGGACTGTGGTTAAAACACACACGTTGAACAGACACGAGTGGGAAATCGCTGGTCTCTGGAGCAAAAGGTGATTTCCCCTTGTGACTGTGGGGTACTTACGCCTGATGGGGGACACCAGGATGGAGCTGCATTCCAGCCAGAGCCTAAGCCACGCCAGGCTGCTATGGCACTGAACATGCTGTCTGCGCACGTGCTGATGTGCAATTCAGAATCAACCCTCATGCAGCTATGGTAGCCCAAATACACATGCCAACCTCAGCAGTCCTCAGGGAAGAGCATGGCACATTTTGTAACGTGCTCCAGACAGTAAGACAAGACATGTTATGGTGATGGGATTTCCATGGGGAAGTGGGCTCAGCCTGGCACTCCCGTGCTGGAGCTGTAGGCAGACTGGGATTAGCTGAAGAAAACGGAAGAGAGGAAGGCTACAGAGTCCTGCCTAAGCCACACTCAGCTGACAACAAATGTGCTGTTTCCGCTAAGAAAGTTGCAGAGAAGGTGGCCGTAGCTCTTGCCCAATGGGCAAAAGGAGCCTGTGGTAGACTCTGGGCTTGTGAATTACAGATGGAAATCAAGCATGCTGCTGTGCAGATCATTGGAGGCTGGTATCAGACGAGATCAGGGATTAGCGCTGGCATCCATGAAGTCTGAGAAGGCTGAGAGAATCTGAAACGTGCTGTGACGTAGTGTGAGTGACCCCCACTGGCTGCTACCTGCAGCACGGCCCAGCAGGGCAGAGGGTGAGTCATTATGCAAAGGGGGCTTCAAACTCAGACAGGTATCTCCCAGGGAGCGGAACAATGGGAAGAAGGGGAGGGGAGCCCTGGCTGGGGGCAGGGCTGGAAGTGAAGGAGTTAGTTTCTGTCTGGGTATCATGGAGGAAGCAGCCGAGCCAGGGGCTGGGATTTGAGGGCCCAGTCCCCCCACCCAATCTCAAGGGGGGCTGAGGCATTCTGGGCCTGGCCCCTGCAACTATGCGGTGCTGTATCCTGGAGAAGCAATAAACTCCCTCTATTCTACTGGCTGGTGGAGTCTGTTCATGCCATTACGGGGATGCAGGAGATGAGAAAACCCTAAAGTGCCGTCACACTGGTGTCAGAAGTGGGATGCACTGCACCCCGTGGATGGAGCTTC
>JANRFK010006689.1:2341955-2352410 GCA_030068395.1 Apalone spinifera
TTTGCGGAAAAGTGGCTGATTTTCCGCAAAAACTGGCCAGTCTAGACACAGCCAGCTTGTTTCAGAGGGCAGCACAAGGCCCTCTCCAGCCCCAGTGAATCCATTCGCGAGCACCTGCCACCTTTTCCCTGACACTAGAATCTCCTGCCCACTTTGTGCTGTGCAGGTGTGAGGGCCCTGTCTGGTAGTGCAGACCTCTTGGGCTGACTCGCCCTGGCAGCTGGCATACATGGGGGTCATTAGCTCTAACTCAGCAGTGATTGAAAGCAAATGCCAGCTCAACAGAGAGCGTGAGAGCTAAGCCTGGTGCCTCAAGGGCAGGCTTGCCTTAGGGGCTCTGTTACTTTTATGAAGAATAAAGGCAGCCCCCAAAAGGGGTGCAGTTGGGCGGGTGCCCTGTGTGCACACTCTGTTCCAGGAGGACAGGGAGTTCAGCATTTCCGTGAGGATGGCGCGCGCGCGCGCACGCACACACAGAGTGGTTAGGCTGACTATAGGAGTTCACAGGCCCCAGCTCCCGAGAACGTGCCCAGCACTGCTGAGCACACCAAGAAGCATGGCTACCGCACGGTCCCTCTTGCATGCTCACTGGCCCCCCCACCTCCTCTGAAGCAGAGATGGAAAATGCCTGAGTGACTATTTGGTGCACCACAGGGCTTCTGTCTTTGCTTAGAGGCCTTGTTGGATGAATGGGGGGCTAAGTTTGGCGTAAACTCACATGCAAGAGACTTTCTGGATCTGGCCACTGTCAGAAGACAGGCTCCCAGGCTACGTGGCCGCACCCACTAAGACCATTCTTATGATACTCTTCTGGTGGGATTCCCGCCGAGCCGGTGAGCCAGTGAGTGTTACAGGAGGCGCCGGGTCCGTAGCTGTCTCTTGGTGTCCAGCCATTACACCTCCGTATCAGTACCAGGGACACCTGTACTGTAATGAAGCTTTAGGGCCAAATTCTGTTTTCTGCGGGCTCCCCACTGACTCAAGTGGGGTTGCGCTGGTAAAGGAGCCCAGGACTAGGCCCCCAGTTTGCTCAGTGAGGCGGGCAAACCCTTAAAGACACTCCGGGCCAGGTACCAGGGCTTGCTGGGAGCATGGAGGTGATGGGAAAGGACAAACATGGAGTCCCTGCTCCTGGGGAAAAGGCTCACAGAGAACTGGGAGCATCTCACTTGGCGAGGGGAGACCCTCAGGAACAGAGTTTGTCAAACATCTTAACAGCCTCCTAGATGCCCCGTGTCCCCCAGTCCCGCCCTTTTCTCTCTTGCCTCCCTCCCCCATGCAATGGCCAATGGCCATTCCCACCGTCACCCTCTTTTGTCTGCTGTGACTCTCCTTAGCTTCCCACCCTTCCCCTCTGCAGCCCAGCTGCCATGGCCAAGGTAGACCAGCAGCATGCCTGAGTTCTGGGGCTGCTCGGTGATGGGGCGAAGCGGAAGTGGCTGGCTGTTTGAAAGGCCAGGCCTGTGCTGGCGTGAGGTAGCCCGACCTTCCCTGATAAACAAAGTGGGCCTTTCAGTTGCTGAATTGGCACCTCGAAGAGATAAAGGACTGGGGGAAAATTCATCTCTGAATCTCGGACTCATTGCTCACCTGCCCCACGGTGGGTTAGATTCTGCAGGGTACCCTGAGCAGATAAATCAGTTTGCTTTAATGCAGGCTTGTTGTGACGGGGCGAGGCAGCCCCGCACTGAACTAGCAAGGCCTGGCCAGGGTTACCTAGCTACAGCCTGGTTACCCTACCGGGAATGCCCATGCTGTAGCCCTACTATAAAAGCCAGGGGAAGGCCTCAGTCAGGGGAGACAGCCGGAGGCGAAGGCGCTAGGAAGGAGGCTCCAGGAGAGGCTGGAGGGGATGCGGAGGAGAGCTGGTGCAACCCAGGGACTGTCTGCCGAGGAGACGCCAGCCCGGAGGCCGCTGTGATCCGGGCAAGTACGGGGAAGAAGCCCCAGGGACCCAGGTAGGAAGTGGCCCAGGGCAGGAGTGGGAGCCGCCCCGAGAACTCTGGCGCGTTTCGGTTGGATTGCCCCGCCGAGGGAGTGACCCACTACCCGGTTGCTCGCAGGGCCCTGGGCCGGGACCCGGTGGAGTAGGGTGGGCCCGGGTCCCCCTACCTGGGGTTGTATCCCCGCGACTACCCTGCAAACTGCGTTATGGACTCAGGCCGGAGGGCCTTGGCCTTGCTTAAAGGGCCAGCTATAAACTGCATTGTGGACTCTGGCTGGGGGGCCTTAGGCTTAAAGGGGACGGGCAAGAGGGGCCCACCACACTTGTGTACACTTAACCCTTTCAGCAAATAACTATGTGGGTGCGGCTGTGGAATCCCCCACCCTCCAGTGCACAGCCATGCCAACGTGCCCAGGGGAGACGCAGCTTATGCCCACAGAGTACTTCTGGCAACTCAGCGAACATTGGGAATGGCGTTTCTGCGCCTGCCAGCGTATTCTGCGTCTACACTAGGCACTCCGCTGGCCCTGGCTCAGTAGAGTTGGCTCCTCTTTGTAAGTTGCTTTGCTGCCTTTGGATGCAAACGCCCCAGTTCTGTTTCTTGCTGAAGCACCCACAGAAGATACCTTGGTGCTGAGAGAGTCCAGACATGAGGCACCCTATTGTCTGTCATTTTTGGGGGATGCTATGGTGACCAGTCTGAGCTCAGCAGGTGTCCAACCAGCGATGATGTTGGATGGCGCCAGGGTGGAGAGGGCTGCTGCTCCCATTGTAACAAGAGCAGCCCTCTCTGCTCCCTTGTTACTGCCTTGCAGCACTGAAGCCCTGCTCAGTCAATGTGAATGGGCCTGAGGAAGGGCTTCACGACTGGGGAATGGCTGGTAGAACAATACGAGAGGATTGATTCTGAGTCTCCGGCAATTTTAAAAGCCCGTCCCAACAGCAATGATTAGAGTGGCCGATGCAGCCACGAACCTCCCTTGGGACCCAGAACCCCCCGCCCCTGGGTTCATGAAACAGGAGACCCAGGAGCCAGCCCCCACCCTCACTTTCCTGCTCCCACTCCCCAGCTCCAGTGACTCTAATGTTTGCAGAATGCAACAGCTTCAGGAGGAGAGCTGAAGAGAGCCCCACCAGACTGCCTAGCCCCGGTTACAGCACTCACCTTCAGCCCCTCCCCCATCCGCAGGCCAAGGGGGACTGGCCCCTCCCCTGTGAGTGCCCTAGCCACGGGGCGAAAAGCTAGGCAGCACAGCCCCCTTGCTCTCTCCCACCCCCGGTGCTGTGTGAGCCCACCTGAGGGACCCAATACAGCAGGCCTAGTCTGTGGGCACCCGCCCGATCAGGCCCTGTATGTGACTCAGGCGGCTGATGTCCCGTCTTCCCCGGATGTGTGAACCACTGTGGGGCACAGGCAGGATGAAGGCACCTGGACAGCCCCAGGGGGCAGCAGAGCAAGTGCCTGGGGCAGACACCGGTGCAGAGCGAAACAATACTGCTCACACTGAGCAAGTGTCAGTGCCTACACGGTTGGGAGAGGGGCGGTTGTGTGTCACAATGATGCCACAACCAGATCCAGCATTGCTGCCCCTCCCGGAAGGTTGCAAGGAGAAACTCATTAAAAACTGTGGGGTTCCCCAACACTACGGCAATGGGGGAGCAAGCAGAGGTGACACGTGGGGGGCAAGTGCCAGTCTCTGGTTGTAATCATGCCAGCGTGCAGGGAACAGGAACCGCGTGCCAGGATCTGTGACATTGCATCCCCATATTCTTTATGGAAATATGCTTCTGAATATGAATATGCCTAACTCAAATATGCTTTATGCCATATAGTGCATGGAACCTATTGTTGGGAAGCTTGTAAGCTACTGGATGTGTCCAGTCTGTTAGTGGGAACGTATCATTTCTGTGTTTGAAGTTAGCAGTATGAACTATAAACTTGCTTACTGATCTATAGCAAACTAGTCACACTCAACCAGCCAAATTGCCACATGTGGCTAGTGGCTAGCGTGCTGGACACCACGGGTCTAGATAATACTTAGTCCTGCCGTGAGGGCAAGGGACTGGAGCAGATGGCAACTCGAGGTCCGTTCCTCTCCTATGATTCCAATTGTAAGTGTAAAAAACTTGACTGAGGTTCTAAAAGAGACAAGGCCTATGAGGTAATATCTTGTATTGAACTGTGCTGGTGAAAGAGACAAGCTTTTGATCTCCACAGAGTCTTCTTTCAGTCACTTTGTGTCTCCTTCCCCAGCAGAAGTTGATATTCCTTGTTTCTCTCAGACCGTGGGACTAACACAGTGTCAGCGCCACTGCAAACAGAAGTTCTAAATACTTTTTAAAATTATTTTGTCAATCTCATAAACAGAAGGCAAGCAAAGGGTCACTATTCAGTCTGTCTCAAGCCAGGCCTACGGGTAATGTAAGCAAATGCTCTAGCATAACACCTGAAATTTTAACATGTTCCATATTACTGTACTTACATTTAATCACCCTCACCAAATGCATTTGGAAAGAGTCTTTTTAGGCTCTGTTAATCTCTTTTCTGGCAAGACTACAAAGGAACTGCTGACATGATGTAAGTCTCCTATACCCATATTTAAGCATACACATATCTGTTGTGGTGAGTATTGGTTTAGATGAGTCCAACAGGAATTTTGATACCCAATTTTAGAGAGCCCGTTTTGAAAATGCTGCCCACTAAAATGAACAATTTGTATGCTCTGAATCTAACAAAGCACTGTGAAAACAATTCTGTTTGGTTATCCTGTAAACACAAGCTAGTGGAACAGAACAATCCCACAGATTCAAGTCATCTGAACAAAGTAAACAAAGAGGGATGCTAATTGGATTTGATCTTCCCCCAAAGCCTTTTTAGCACTGAATGGAACAATGCAGACGCTTCCTCCTCTGGAGTGAATGGTTTTAAACTCATGGCTCCTGCTCATTTGAGCAAAGCACAAGTGCATCGAGGGCAGAGCTTCCATTGCCATTCCTAAAATCTATATCCTTAGCTGCATCTCTAGCCACAAAATGAGCCATGGGTAGCTGCATCCATATCTGCCAATGCAGATGTCTGTGGATATGAAGCAGATATCGGTGCGTTTGCAGGGTTCCACCAATGCCTACCAGCAGAGGCGCTAGTGGGGCCACACTCAGCCGTCCCCTGGGAGAACTTTGACATTCAGGAGGATTTTGAACTTGGAATTAATAGGTGGGGAAGGAGGGGTCTGGAAAAGTGCAGAGAACTAACCTGAGAAAGTCTGGCAGCAGGCAGAAGACAAACGAAGAACACCATTTTGCAGCTTGCCCTGGCATCTGCAGTCATTGTGCTCTGCGCTAGCCGATGCCCAACCTCTATAGCCAGATGGATATCACTGAACCGGAGCCTGGGGGCCCTTTTCAAAGCAGGACCTGGGAAAGGCAGGTAGGACCAAAAGGCCCAGAGCAGTCTAGCCCTGTGCTGCCTCCTGCGCTTCGTTCCTTCTGAAGCATCCCAGGGACGGACGCTTCAAAGGGAAGGAACTGAACGGGGCCATTGGTGATGATCCATCCCCTGTCACCGTGTCCCTGCTTCTGGCAGTCACGGGATTGGGAACACTCAGAGCATGGGATTGCCTCTGGCCATACGACCTAACAGCCAGTGAGGGACCCGCCCTCCAGGAACTCCAGTTCTTTTTTGAACCTTTTCTAGTTTTGGCCCTCACAACATCCCGGCAATGAGTCCCAGGCGCTGGCGGTGCGCTGTGTGAGGAAACCCTTCCTTTTCTGTCTGAAACCTGCGGCCCATTCATTTCATTGGGTGACTCCTAGTTCTGGGAAAGGATATATAACACTTTCTTATTCGCTTTCTCCATGAATTCATGGGCCTCTACCGCTCTCCCTCCCTGTAGTCATCTCTGTCCTATACTGAGCAGTCCCAGCCTTTTTAACCTCTCTCATGCAGAGGCTGTTCTATACCCTTGATCTGTTGTTGCCCTCTTCTATACCTCTTCCAGCTCTAATATAGCCTTTGAGAAAAGGAGTGAGCAGACCTGCACCCAGGATTCAAGCTGTGGGCGTACCAGGGATTCACAGAGTGGATTTAGAATGTCTTCTGTCGTATTCGCTTTGCCTTTCCTAATGCGAACTGGAGACTTTCTCCTTTGCAGAGCTGGGATCTCTGCTGACCAAGACACAGCGGTAGGCACAGGCACTGACTTCTACTTCTCAAGTCCCACCCCGCTGCACCCCGAGGCTCCTTCCTCCTTCCACCTTTTCTACCTGCTTCTGAGGCCTTTCTGCCTTCTCCCTCCTCTCCATCCCCCACCTCAAGCACCTCCTGCCCTGCTGAACAGCTGATCAGCGGTGAGCCCCATGGCCACAACAGTGTGGCTGGTGGGTGCTGAGTTTGGGCTTCAGTGCACCCATAGAGTTGGAGCCTGTGGCTGGTAGAACTTGAGGGATGTTAATAATAGGAGGTAATGCCAAGTTCTCCATATGCAAAGCACTTTGTGCAGCCTGCTGGAGGGACACTGCAGCATCCCTGGGGAGAATGAAGACCCTCGAGTTACTCAGCTGGGGATGGAAGGGAGGCAAAGCTCTGTGCCCAGTGCTTCCGAAGGATTGATCAGTACTCTGGTGCCTCTGGCCCTATGCTCAGACCTCTCGTTTTCACCCTGGGCCTTCCCAGGTCCAGAATGCAAATGCCAAGCCAAGGGGGCAGAGCTGGGGTGCACCTGGCGCCAGGCCAAGGGAGCGAGTGTGACATTTGAATCCATCAGTCAGCCTCTTTACCAGACGTCCCGCAGGCAGAACAGCAAGGTCCCAGTTTCCTCGGTTGCCATGGCCGCGTTCCAAAGACGGCGCGCTCTCTGGCACACAGGCATTGCGGGGCCTATAGAAACTAGACTCTAATAGCTAATTGAGGTTGACAAACTTGCTTCCTTGCACATTCACAACCATTAATAATTAATTAATTAATTAAATGCTTCTTAAATTCCCTTAATCTCTGCTATTAAGGATTAAGACAATCCGTTTGGACTTGGCAGGTGCAGCAAGAAAAGGGAACAAATTGAATCGTCTCGCTAAATGCATGATGGATTTTCCTCCTTGAAATACAATTACACACAGAAGAACAGCTTCAGTAAAAGGCAGAGCTGAGACCCAAGCCCTGCAAGGAAATCCCAGTGAGGGGTGCAGAAGTCAGAGGAGCAGGAAAGCAGCACGTGGTAGCTGGCTGGGCCAGTGCTTGTGTCATGTCTGGTTAATTTCTTATAACCGAGCCCCACACTGTTCCTTGGTTAAGTGTTGGCCTCTGCAGTCTGCTTTGGCTCCAGGGTTCCAGGTCACTGCCTGCCCATGTCTGCCACTGCGCACACAGGTTTGTTAGGAATTTCTTTTTAACATGTGTCTGTAACTGATGCTGTGCAGAGAGACAGACGTGGAGAGCTGAGAAGAGCCAGAGACAGGGCTGGCAAAATGTGAGCCCCTCCAGCCAGTACTTCTTAATCCCAACCCACAGCCACTCCAGTCAAGTCAGTTCTGGGACTCACGCAGCTCGGCCAATGGAGCTGTTCTAGTGGTGAGCTCACACAGAGCTCTGCCCTGCACCAGCCCTTCCATTCCCACGGGGCACGCCGTAATTCTGACCTCCCAGGGCTGCCTGCCAGCCAGTCCCCACTGCCATGACCCAACCGCCTCACTTCTTACATGCAACAGCCCTGCTCTCCCGGCCTCAGAGACAAAGACAAATAGGAAACTGACAGCCTTCCTCTGGGCCGAACAAACCTGACCTGTGAACCAGCCTGACCTTATTGGCATCATGCTCATTCCAAAAACAGGCTAGGTTGGCAAAGATTTTCGACCCTGATGGTGCCACTGATGCTGCTGGCATGAGCTGTGTACTAGAGCTGGGCCACAGCTGCAACTGAAACTGATTTTTTTGATGAAAAATGCAGATTTGGTGACACCAAATCCATTTAAAAAATGTGGGTTTTCAATTTGCCGAAAATGTAATAAAATCTTGTTTGGGGTTGACTTGAAACAATCCTTTTCCTGTAGATGGCTGAGAGCTGCTGGAAAACCCAAACCATCTGCTCTTCCCGCCGCTGCAGGGTGCTGGGAGCGGCAGCCGCTTGTCTCGCAGGTGAAGTCCCAGGGAGGGTGCAGCTATGGCCTGTACATCGCTGCACAGTGAGCAGATGGGTTGCTGTTTCATTTTATTCTGCAGGGTACTTCTGAATCATCCAGGCCCCACACTGTGGCGGCACAAGTGCCTGGCTTGTATGGATTTGAGGCAGCACCTTCACTTCAGTTCAGTCCTGCCATTCAAACCTTTGTCCCAGCAACTAACCGGGTTTGAAGTCGTTTCCTTTGGAGCCAGCAGGGAGCTCCTGTGGCACTCACCACATGCTGGCAGCAGGGGCGAGGGGTTTCAGCAGGGCACCAGGAGTCAGTGTGGCTCTGCTCATGGATGGAGGACCTTGGGTAAGTCATTTCACTGCTTTGTGCCTCAGTTTGCACCCCAGGGAAATGGGGCTAATACCCCCCTGCCTCACAGGCTTGTGAGGCTTAAAGATCCCCTGTGAAGTGCAGAAAGGCAGTCAGTATTGTTTCTATTGGCCAAGCCCACCGACAGGGGACAAAGGGGCCGGTTGCCCCATGGCCCAGTGATTCTAAAGGGTCCGGAGCAGCAGTGGCTGGAGCACTCCCAGTGACTGTGGGGCGGGGCCATGGCACAACATGCTCAGGGCAATGCTGTGGGCTGGCTGCTCCCATCGCGCCCCTTCTGCTTGAAGGTCCTGCCCCTTCCAGGAACTTGAAGCCACCCTTCCCCCCCCACCTTGCTCAGGGGGCAGTGAGTCTGTCAGCCCCCCTGTTATTGGCTGAAAAGAGGCTCTCATCAGCTAATGCAAATAAAATAGAACCAGGGTCAGAACCTAGCGACATCTTCTGCAAGATAGGTGCAGGTGTATACTTCTTGCTTGCTCTCCATGGGAAAAGATGTGTGTATGTGCATGAGTGTGTAGGTGTGCATGTTTGTGAGCGTGCATGTGAGTGTGAACATGTATGCACTTGTATGAGTGTGCACATGCATGAGCATGCATTTGTGAGCATGAGTGTGTGTGCATGTGTGTACATGAGGATATATGTACGTGTGCATAGCTGATTCAGGAGGCCCCTAGTGAAAAGAAATGATGTGACCGGACTTCTGATTGTGAGCATCTGAGGGGAATCTAAATGGGTTAAGCAGCTCTCTACACTGCCAAGTCTAAGCTGGATGTATTTGCATTTGCTCCAAATGACATAATAGCCAGGAACCCATGTTCTTTAATGAGACATCAAACAGCACCAGCCTCACAGCGCTTCAATCCCAGACAGCTTCAGCACTTGTAAAACACTTAAAAGCTTCACGGGCGCACAGCTTGCCATCCTTGTCACCGTCTCCTAGTTAATGATGCTGGAATTTCTCTATTTACTGTCTCCCTTCGCGGGCAGGGCTGTGTTCAGAGCAATACATCTGTTCCTCCCCATTTGCTTCCTTCACGGAAACACCAGAAGTGTCTGATTTCCTATGGAGAATTAACCCATCGTGGGGAGCTGCGTGCACAGGAAACACCCCCGTCGCCTTGGCAACGTTCACTGGTCCCAGTGGTGACCCATGCGTAGGGCTGGGAGACGACCGGAGCAGCAGCACGTGGGCTCCGGCACTGCGCCGCACCGCTCTGCCAAGAGGCCCTCCACTCACCAAGCAGGCCAGGTTACTAACCACCTAGGGCAGGCGTGGCTGAGGCTTCCCAGCCAGACGCCGATGGTCCCGGGAGCCCAGGGGCGGAACGTCCGCTGGCCAAGCACACTTCCACCCCAGCCCACCCAACATGGGGTCTGAGTACTCGGTGATGCTCAGCTCTGGGCCCTCCCCCCATGTCATGTGGCCGGAGCAGAAAGAACCCGGCACCCGCACTGTCCTAACCTCAGTGGCCAGCTGGGCAGGCCTCTCCAAGGGATGCACATGAACACAGTGGCGGTTGCCTAGGGCACCAAGATAAACGGCCGTTGAGGGCTTTGGAAGCGGGGGCGCCGATCGCGCTTTTTGCCTAGGGTGCCAGTTGCCAGCAGCTCCTCTAGGGCCGCTCCTGCATGCACAATGGGACATGGGGAGACTGGCAGCACACAGGACAGAGGCAGTGGGTTGCTCTGTGGTTTGCTGGGATTTTCCACTGCTGCTTGCCCCCCTCAGGAGTGCTGGTGTTAAAGTGCACACAGTGCCCGTTGTCCGGCCCATGGCTTGGCTGTGAAGCATGCTGAGGTATAACAGCCAGGGAGGGAAAGTGGGAAGCATGCTAGATTAGCAAGAGAAATATCAGGGGCCAGAGGCTAGCAGATGAGAAATTAATTCCAGAAACAGGCCCCTGGGTAACACCAGGGCATTTCACCAAGGGAAATCCATGTGCACCCATCCCAGGCAGAAATTAACCAAGAATACACAGCAGGACCGGCAGGTGCATTTGGCTGCAGCACCTCTCCTG
>JANRFK010006689.1:2387884-2404664 GCA_030068395.1 Apalone spinifera
CTTATTAAGTTTGCAGACGATACCGAGCTGGGAGGGGTTGCAACTGCTTTGGAGGATAGGGTCATAATTCAAAATGTACTGGACAAACTGGAGAAATGGCCGGAGGTACATAGGATGAAGTTTAATAAGGACAAATGCAAAGTACTCCACTTAGGAAGGATCAGTCAATTTCATACATACAGAATGGGAAGCGACAGTCTAGGAAGGAGTACTGCAGAAAGGGATCTAGGGGTCATAGTGGACCACAAGCTGAATATGAGTCAGCAGTGTGACGCTGTTGTAAAAAAAGCAAACATGATTTTGGGCAGCTTTAACAGGAGTGTTGTGAGCAAGACACGAGAAGTCATTCTTCCGCTCTACTCTGCACTGATTAAGCCTCAGTTGGAGTATTGAGTCCAGTTCTGGGCACCACATTTCAAGAACAACGTGGTCCAGAGAAGAGCAACAACAATGATAAAAGGTCTAGAAAACATGAGCTATGAGGGAAGACTGAAAGAACTGGGCTTGTTTAGTTTAGAAAAGAAAAGTCTGAGAGGGGACATGAAAGTGGCTTTCAAGTACCTAAGAGGGTGTTACAAGGAGGAGGATAGACATCATGCAGGGATGATCTAGACAGTGCTTGGTCCTGCCATGAGGGCAGGAGACTGGACTTGATGACATCTCAAGGTCCCTTCCAGTTCTAGTGTTCTATGGTTCTATGATAAACCCACTCTATCCCCCTGGACTGCACCACTCTCTCCTCCAGACAGTGCATACATGGCTGCAGAGTGCCAAGCAGTGTGTGTGTAAGAGAGACAGAGACACACACACTGTGTGTGAGAGAGAGAGACAAACACACACAGTGTGTGTGTGTGTGAGAGAGAGAGAGAGAGAGAGAGTGAGAGCGAGAGCAGGGCCCTTTTAAGAAAAGCACTGTAGATCAGAAGATCAGGAGGGGCAGCTGAATTGCAGCTGCCTAGCTGCATACTTTCTAGGAAATTTAGGGGAGTTGATGGGGGCTGCCATTCCATCCTAGTTCCAAACTCCCCGAGGGACAGGCTGCTTTTCCTAAAAATAGTGCAAGTCGTGAGCAAAGCAGGCAGCCAGACAACATTATAAGGGAGCATTGTGTAACTTTAAATGAGCATGTGCTCTAATAGATAAGCAACATAATAACGAAACGCTAACTTGCACAACTTTAAGTGAGGAGTTACTGTAGTTTCTAGCTATTGTGATTGTGGAGAAAATCTCAGAAATGTGAGAAGAGGCCCAGACATTAGGAAATAAATTTTAAAATCCCAAATTCTTTTAATATTATGATTAAAATCGTATAATTATTTAATCTGTTTTTAAATGCACTGATACAACATTGTATACAGTACAGCTTCCCCAACTAAATAGTGACTGCTCTCCTAGCTAAAGGATTACAGTTGTGTTAATTAAATCACTGGATTAATATGAGGTGTGCTTCTTGCTGGTTTCAGAATATTATAAATCATCAACCATTTCTGGTGTTTCTATTTCTGATTATTCAAGCAATGCTTCCTGTTTTATATTGTCACTGGGAAATTTTGATAAAGGTCCAGGTGATCATATAATTGGATATGGTTTATAAAGTCCACCCCCATGTATATAAAAGCTGCCATTACAATGAGAAGCATTATCACTGGTATTTGGGTATCCGCCTTCCCCCCACTATACAAACCACACAGAGATTTTCCCTTGGCGTTATTTAACATTAATTGAATGCCAGAGAGATACAGGGGTCAGAAATGGGTCACTGCCCATTCATATCTAGAACAGTTGGATAGCAGCTCTACCTGTATCTGTGAGGCAGAACCAGACATACATGTTCCTATGCAAAAAAAAAAAAAAAAGCAAATCCACCTTCCCCCATCAGGGCAAAAGCATCCAAATGAATCTCCCCTGCCCTGCCCCTTTCTTCTCCCCCCCCCCCACCCCCCACCCCTCACCCCAGGTCACTGGCATGAGAATTATGGCTCAGGAACAAAAAAACTGCGTTAGAGAGCAGCTTGACAGTGTTGTGTCCTTGAGGAATGAGCACCAAATTGGGGATCCTTGGCTCTTGGGTAAATTCTCTTCCCTGCTCTGTGACTCAGTTTCTTCATCTGCACCATTGAGGAAATACACGTGACCCAGATCAGAGAGGGCTGTGAGAAATCATTCACGTACTTTCTCCGGTGCTAGTTGTGTGTCCAGTGTTGTTATTAGTGCATGGGAGGGTGATTAGCATGTGGGACAATTGGAGGCACGAGGGTACCAGTGGCAAGCCCTGGAAGAAACAGCTGAATTCCCTTTCTTCCTAGGTGCAGACAAGAAATCATGTTTTGTTCTTAATAAAGCACCCTGCTGAACTGCACCAATGCCATGCATCCTAGCCATCCGCACTCCCCACCCTACCTCGTGTACTCCCACCCCACTTCTTTGTGGGTGGTGGCAGGGAGCCAGACCTCCCTCTGGCAATGTTTTGCACACACACGTCTCTCAGGGCTCAGGGATACTGAGGGTCAGCCTTCAGTGGGCTAACTTGTTAATATATCACCATGGAGACCATGAGTGATGAATCAATCACTCATATTTGTTTGCGGTCAAACTGGCCTCACTCCTTTCTGACTATTTCACTCCCATGCAAAGCAGCCGAGGCATCAGCTTACGAGACTCACAATCTGGCTTGCAGGATCCCATGTGGGGCTCCGGGAAAAGCTCAGGAAATGAGCTAAGGCTGCTGCAGCTGGACATGGGCTGCAGGTGTTGGATAAAAGGAATCCTACATGTGGACCCCCGTTGGGGGACAGTGAAGCCTGGGGGGCAGATACTGCCCATCACTGAGAAGTGATACAATACTGGAGCAATGGACAAAGATCTGTTCCCAGCCATTTCCTGGGGTAGCTGGAAGGAAGGGATGGGCCACGGGGAAGAGGTTGATGGGGGTAAAAGTCTCTTGCTTGGCAGAATCATCACAGCAGGCCACCCTCATCCAGGGGGTGCCAGGAGCTGGGATTTTCAGAGGAGAAGCAATCAAGCTGTAGTCATCAGTCGCTCTGCTGCACCTATCCAATAGTGATGTTCTATGCTCCCAAAAGCGCATGGTTCAAGGCTTCAGCCAGTCACTGGCAGGGTTGGGAAGGGATTTCCCTGCCCTCCTCAATGCATTCTGGGAGGAGGTATTTTAATCTCCTTCCTCAAGTGTGGCCACAGCTGGGGTGTGTCTAGACTACAGGGTTTTGTCGACAAAAGTGGACTTTTGTTAACAAAACTATACCTGCGTCTACACTACTGCCAAGTTCTGTCAACAGTAAGTCAACAGAAGGCGGCAGTTTTATTGACAGTGGTAAACCTCATTCTGTGAGGAATAACGCCTTTTGTCGACAGAGCTCTGTCGACAAAAGGCACTATTGCATCCACACTGTGCTTTTTCAGAAGAGAGCGTCTAGACTCTGTTGAAAAAGTGGCTTGATTTGTCGACAGAACTGGCTGTAGTCTAGACGCTCTTTGTCGACAGAGGCTTTGTCTACAGTATCGACAAAAGCCCGTAGTCTAGACATACCACTGGAGATGAAACCTTGGGCAGGGCAGGCAGGGCTCTGAGGTGGCATCACATATTCTCTGTCTGTCTGCCTCTCTCTCCTGCCCCTATCTGGCTCTTGGTCACATGGGCAGGGGTTCACCTATCTCCACATTTGGGGTGGGGGAAGGGATTTTCCCCCAAATCAAATGGGAAGGGACCTTGTTCTTTGTATTTTTTCACACCTTCCTCTGCAGTGTGGGATGTGGCTCAGGTGCCAGGATTATCTGGGTGTATCTCACTTCATCATTCCCCTACTGCTGTGGCGCCTCAGGCCCTGGTGCTCTTTGGTCCCTCCTCGTCTCTGCCTGTGATGCACAAGGTCTAGTCTGCTGGGGGCAGTAATCCTTTCAGCTAATGCCTGTTGTTGGGTTTAGTGGGCAAGAGCTGGGTGGTGCTGGTGGCCTGGAATGTACAGAGATGGGCTGGCAAAGACCTCAGGAGCCATCATGTTAAGCCCGCTGCCCAAAGCAGGATCAACCCCAACTCAATTAACCCAGCCAGGGTTTGGTCAAGCCGGGACTTCAAAACCTTTAGGGATGGAGAGTTCACCCCCTCCCTAGGGAATCTAACCCAATGCTTCCCCACTCTCCTTGGGAAATAGCTTTTCCTAATATCTAACCTAGACCTCCCCCACTGCAACTTGAGACCATTGCTCTTCGTTCTGCCACCTGTCACTACTGAGAACAGCCTCTCTCCATCCTCTTTGGAACCTCCCTTCAGGGAGTTGAAGGCTGCTGTCAAATCCCCCCTCACTCTTCTCTTCTGCAGATTAAATAAGCCCAACTCCCTTAGTCTCTTCTTATAGGTCAGGCATCCCACCCCGGCAGCTTGGGGTGAGACTGGAATGCTGCAACCAGAAATACAAGCAAGAAGGCAAATCTGTACTCCCCTCCCACACCTGTGTCACCTTCCTTTTCCCAAGCCCTGGGTGCCTGCGCCTGACCCTCCCATCTGCCGGCGCTCCGTTCAGCAAGCTGCTTTCACCATAAGGGAAGCCTTCTAAAAACACAGTAGCAGGTTCCCAGAGAAGACAGCTCCCTCCTCTCCTCCACCCAGGAGCCTTGCCACTTCCCACTGAACACCCTGAAATACTCAACAGAAAAGATCTGTTGCTAATTTCAGTTTGTATGAAAGCCAGATGGAAGCAGATTTGCTGGTTCTGTTTCCATGCTCTCATTCTGCCCCTCCTGGCTGGCAGATGGAGGGGCTACCAGCAGTGGGAAGCTCACAGAGGCCGATTTCCATTAAGAAATGATCTTTGCCTTTGGCAGACGGCTTGTCCGCGGCAGGAAATGATGAGATCCCTTGGCCAGGCGCTTGGAGCCCGTGGCGGGAGCACTCCGGCACCTGCCTTTCTAAAGCACCCTTGCCTTTGCCTTTGTGAAGCACCCTTGAGCTCCCACTAAGAGATGCTGCCGATGTCATTTGTTGCCAGAGCACTAGCCCAAGGCTCGCTCTGGATTCTAAACCAGGAGATAGACCCGCTGCCAGCGTTTGTGTATCTACGGTGCGTATCTAGCCCCAGCACCCCAGCACCTCGGCACTGCACCGTGTGGTAGGGCCAGGCAATGGCCACCATTTCAGACGGGCCCAAAGAGGCTGAGTGATTTGCCCTAGGCAGTGCAGGACTTAAAGCCAGTTCTCCCGAGTGCTAGGTTAGCACCTTCACCTCTTTGCTCTCTGTTGGTGTTACATACTGTGGGCCAGTCCTCTGCGGTGCTCCCACCCATGTCCCATCTCCCAGGCAACCAGATGTTTATAACCCCCTTCCCTTTCTAAATGAGCAGGCGCCTCACAGACCTGGTGTCCCAAATCCTGCCTGGTACTGTGACACGGGGTGCTGGCTGGATGAGAGGGGGACCCCCGCAGGGAAGGGGGGAGTCTGCTGGACTATGCAATCAACTGGCAGAAGGTGCCCCTGTCGAGGCAGGTTCGGAGCGATCTTTTGCATCCCAAGACGGGAGGGCTGACAACCCCCGAGGGGGCAAACCCTTGCTCTAGGGTCTGAAAGGCATGTCCCAGGCTCCAGGGGCTCAGGCCTTATCCATTATGCCACTGGGACACACCCCGCCTCCCTACCTTCAGCTGATGCCAGCCCCAGGCCTGGGGAAGTTGGTGGTGGCTGTCTGGCTGCTCCTGGGGCAGAAGTCCTTCCCACCCTGATGTTACTGGAGGAGGCAGCAAGAGAAGGAGGGGCAGGGAGGGAGACAGCATTTCACAGGTGTATATGTAACCACCACCAGGCAAATGTGAACCTGGGCCCTTGGGAGCTTAGTGCAGGGGCCTCTAGAGCTTGCACTATGAAGCCAGCTGGCTCTCAGCCCAGGCTGTAGTGGTCTCTTGTTCTTATCTGTGGCTGCGGTCTAAGTGCCACTGCATTGGTCAGTGACCACACTAGCTGTGTGGGTTACATGTAACTGCCTTGAGACCAATGAGCCACACTGCCACGCAAGGAGAAGAAAATGGGGGAATGCTGGATCACTGCTGGGTGGTGAGAGGAAGGATGGTCCACTGGCTAGAGCACTAGCTTATAAATTAAAAGACCTGGTTCAGGTCCCTGTTTCAGCAATGCTGACCAGCACCAGCCTGGGCAAGTCACTGCGGCTGGGACTCACCAAGGTGGTGCCCAAATCTCACTGAAATTATTGTAGCCAAGGGACTTTGTGAACTGCAGCCTTAGTCCCTCCGTGCCTTGCCTGTGGAGTGCCAGCGGTGGGGTGCCCTAGTGCAGAGGTTATGGCAAGTCTATTAAAGGCTGTTCAGATGCCATGGTAACAGGGGTTGCAGATGTCCTGTCTGGAAGGAGGACCCAGGGGTTGCAAAGGCAGGATTTCCTACCTGCAGATACTGTACACCACGTCTGGTTTGCAGTCACTGGGATATTCCTAAACCCTCAAAACAACTTATTCCAGATGGGCCCAGAAAATATTACTATGGTTTGAACTCAGCGGCCCTGCCCGGCAGGCCCTGGAGTCCACTGCAAGATCCATGCTCATTTGCTTGTTCACTTCTGCCAGCGACTCCAGATGCAGCAATTCTTCCACAGGGGAGTTCAATATTCATCAAGTTCTCGGCATGGCCTGGAACCTTACGGCAGCAGAACAGACGTCTCTGCTCACCTTCATTGAATTTGGGTGGACTATAAATGGGTTTCTCTGAGCAGGGATACACTTTTACCTTCAACACAAAATTCACTATTTCGAGCACTCTGGTGAACCCAGCACGGAAGGAAATGTTTATCTTGATGGCCAGGTTGTACATCCAGACCCATTTCATTCTTCCATCGTGCCATGAAGGAGATAGCCCATTCCCAAGTGAATCCCCCCTCCCTTCACAGCTTCCAAACGGACCCTAGCTCTTCAAAGGAAGAAAGTTGAAAAGGGGGTGGAAAGGAGTCTGGATTTGTTCCCTTCTAACCATCCGCTTCGCTTGTAGATGGTAACAGTCTAGTGAATCACAAAATGCTGCTGGCTACATAAGCCAGGCTATAGTCTGCCTGTGTGGACAGGACACTCCTCCCCCCATCCTGCTCCCGTTCTCGGCCCTCTCGCCACCTCTAACTCCAACTCACAACGGTCCTGCGGGGCACTCTGCACGTCACTCACTGTGCCACGAACCCGCTTGCTCTCTTCCTCAGTCGGCCCGCCACTGCAAACCCCACTGCCCTGGCCAGTCTGGGCATCTCGCCAGCTGCTCCAGCATGCTGCTCTCTCCCGGTGGGTGAGCCTCCCTCACTTTCTGTAACTTAGGGTAGCCTTCCTCCAACTCCAGCTCATCCCTCATCCTCTCTTCCTAGGTTGGCAGGCTTTTCCAGGCTTTCCTGTCTCTCGGCCGGGGCAGGGATTCAGAGCGCTGGAACACTACAGATGGAGGACACTATATATAAAAATATTTGCACTGTGTTGTAGTGTTCTGCCCCCGGAAAGGTCAATAGGACACAGACTGATCTCATGTGGCAGCAGGCAGCCTGACAGTCTACTCTGCTAAAAATAGCCTGTGAAAATTGCAGCTAGCATGCCAGATCTGCGGGGTAGGCGGGAGCTTACAATGCTGCCATGAGCGCCACTGGTGACAAAAATCCACCTGCCAATTGTAATGGCCAATAATACACTGAGATCAGAGTCAGGTTTAATGAGGAGTCTGTAGAAAACATTACTGGTGGAGGGCAGGTCCAGAGGATGAAACTTAAGACCCAGCCAGCACACAACCTGCCCTGGGCTCTACACTGCCACAAGTGTTGCAGGACTAGTCGGGTTTCTACAGCGACAGAACACAGCAAGTGTCAGAGACAGCCATCTGATCTACCATCTGAACACCCATTCTGATGTGTGAACAAATGCGAAGCTGAGAATCAAAAGAACGCCAGCAGCAAGCTGACTTCCGCCCATCGCAGCAAGGATCAAAACTCTGGGCTCTGTTTCTCGCGTTTTGCTAGCTGCAGAGTAGGCTTGCTTTTCGGGTTCTCGTGCTAACCTGCTATGCGATTTAACAGCAGCCAGCTTGTCCGAGAGGGATCAGCTCAGCAAAGCGTCCCATCATTAGCATGGAGGAGCTGGCCGTTAGCAAAGCACAAGTCCGGAACATGATGTCCCCTGAGTGACAATGGAGTGCTCCCTTCACAGGGCAGCCAGGCTAGTCTGCCTCTGCAATAATGAGGGGTCCCGTGGCTCCTTAAAGACTGACCATCTGATTTGGGTCTCAGTTTTTGAGGGCATGAAAGCTTATGCCCAAATCAAACCGTCAGTCTTTAAGGTGCCACAGGACTCCTGGCTGGTGATAAAGGAATGCCAGCAAAGCTCACCATCTTCTGTGTGCCACTGCCTGGAATCAGGGTTTCTATACCAGCTGTTGGCCCCAGAGATTAAATGCCACTTATGAAAGGTCTGGGCTAAGTCCTTGAATACAACACCCACGGTGTGACCCAAATCTGTCGCAGCAGGGAGTCCCGGATCACTCGCATGAGTTTATTGCATAAATACAGCTGAATGGCAGATTGCAGTAATAGAGCCAGTGTTATAAACGGGCAGTGTTCCATCAGGCTGCACAGAAGAGTCTCTGTGGATAACACTAACATGAATGGTTAATTGTTCTGGGGTTTATCTTCCCTCCCGTTAGCAGGAAGAGGAAGATGCAGCCACTTTCCCCATCGCTGGTGCCTTAAAATGTCAAACTGAAAAGGCACAGGGTGTAGCTGGCAGGCGAGCCGGCAGCAAGGGGCAGTAGGCTGCAAGCAACTCCACCCAGTGCATCTGATCAATCTTGGCAGCCTGCAAACGGGCAGTCAAGCCATGCATTGGGAACTCCCTGCAGAGCAGGGAAACTCGGGCAAGGTATCATCACCATTTGGAGTCAAAGATCTTGCCAGCTCTATCAGACGTCAATCAGCTTCCTCAGTTGATGCATCCCATGTGTGTTAAGAACATTTGCAGCTCTATTTACCGCCCCACAACTTTGCTTTTAGCTCAAAACATTCCCATATCGGGGAAGGCCTGGTCTGTGCAGAACCATGTGGACTCTCCAGCAAACAGGGATTCCCTTGGGCTTTACACGCCAACCATAGCTGTCCATGCCCTAGGCACAGGGCCTCGGATTCAGCCAAGTCCATAATTTGAAAGACCCTGAGTAGTCTCATCACAGCTGCCTGACTATGGCTTTCACCTCTGGGGCAAGGAGTGAACCCAGTCTAGTGTGCCCTGACCAGCCGCGAGCTGTTACCAGGCCCATGGGAAATGGTTTGGGGCTCACCACAGGGCTCCATGTGGCCCAGAAGACAGCATGGCCCAATGGGTGGAGCTCACAAGATCTGTGTTCCATTCCAGGCTCTGCTGATGGACACCTTGGGCCACTGCAGTGCTTCTGTTTGCCAATTGCAAAAGAGGGTGAGTGATTCTGGTCTCCTTTGTGAAGTGTTTGGAGGGCCAAGTGGTCACCTACATGCAGGGATGCCAGTGCCTGCAATCAGCACCCTCTGCCCATGTTTGAAAACCCTCCAGCTACAGGGGTCAGAACTCGGGGCCTCCACATACCAGACATTCTGGTGCTTCTGCTCATGTTCCAACCCCCAGCTCCACTGGCCTCTTCACGACTATTGTGGGAGGAAGCCATCAGCCGGGCCAAGAGCAAACAAGGCAGGGCCCAGCCCGTCACAGCAGCTGCCCGCAAACAGAACAAACAGAGCAGCATTTGCCTTTGAACCCCTAATGGCTCCACATGTGCAGATGGGAGAGGGGAGGCGACTAATTGCCTTTACACCCCAGGGCCCAGCCTTGACACAGGCCAGCAACTGGCTTACACTGAAAATTCTCCTCTTTCCCTACAGGCTGTCAGATTGGCACATGTGGGGTGCAAACCATGGGGGCGCTTTCCAGCTAGTTATTGAGGCCAGAGGCACAAGGATCAGGCCCCGGGAAAGTTGTGTCTCTTTGACAGGCAACATCACAATTAAATGACTTCAGTTTGTGGGATCGGCTCTGAACAAGCCTCAAGAAAGCCCCCCTGGCTATTTCCATGGCACAAGACATGGAGATTGCTCTCGCCTACAGCCTTGCAAGCGGAGTGACAAATAAGTTTCAAGCAGAACAGTTCTTTCTTGCCCAAGGCTCTTTGCCTTGAAGTCTCCCTCCTCTACCCAGAACATGCACAATGTGCATTAGCTGTGATCATCCAGCCTTCAGAAACGCAGCGCTCCTTCACACTCAGAAGGGCCATGCTCCAGAGTATGATGGGTTAGGTAAGGTCATGCAGTGTGTTGCAATACAGTTGAGTAAGATACAGCATGGATGGTCTAATGGGTAGATCCAGAGGGTGCAGGTTCCTTGGTTCCATTACTGACTCCGTACATGGTGGGTAAGACCCCTCCCCTATCTGTGCCTCAGTTTCTCTGAGGGACAGCAATATATACTTCCTAGGTGGGGTGACGTGCAACTGACAATCAATCATGTGAAAAACCATTGGCCAAGAGGTGCTATAAAATGCAATGTAGGGCGGCCCATCCTCCATCCTGTCCCCCAAAGACCCTGTCTCCCAAGAGGTGGGTGATTGGAAAGGAAGGATCTTAATTCTGGAGTCCATCGACACCGAAGTATAGAACTGAGTGTAGTGTGAGGGGCAGACACTGTTTGCCACAGCTGAATACTGCATGGCCCTGTCCCCTCCTTCCAGGGCAAGATGTGCTGTCCCAACACACCCTGAGCACCTGCCATGGCCAGAGAGCAAGCTCAGACCTCCAGTCCCACTCCTCAAATGACAATGACAATGACAATCTACTCCACAGTGCAGTCAGTTCCCAGGGCAGCCCGTTCTTCACGCAGTCTGGTGCTCAGGGGTTATGCTGAAGCATCTGACACTTCTGACAGTAACTGATGCAAATGAATAAAAGAAACAACAACAACAATGACAAAGTGAGGACCAGGTGCTGTGCTTACATCGGAGAAGAAAAAAGCATCACTGGGCCTTGGGTGGACACTGGCTCCCTCTGCATCTTCGAACAAACCCACGTGATGTTACTGAGAAAAAATGAATCAAACCAAAGTCTGCGGCAGGTATTAATTCCCCAGCAGGGCCCCTGCCCTTGGCCAAGAGTTTGCAGGAAGGAGCCTTTTCCATCAGTGCTAGTGGGCAGGTGCAAACTTTACATTTCATGGCCTTTGCTTTGCAAGGTCACAGCACCGGGGCGCGAACAAGGCAGCAGCAGAGACTCCGCCGAGGGTCAGGCCAGCACTGGCCCCTAGAAAGGAAGGAACAGAAGCTGGGCAGAGACACCCATGATTGCTCCTTACACAAGTTGCAGATCAGTGTTTCTGCTGCTATGGCAACATTCAGGCAGCCTTTGTGTCCTGCAGTACCACAACCTTTTCTTTGGTCCGACGGCCTCTGTAGGAAACGGCAAGTCCCACTGTCCTGCAGTGCTCATGGGGACCCAGGCTACCAGCTCCCACCTCCACTATGTCACCACTCCTCCTCTGGGCTGTGGCAACTACATGGGGCAGGAAACCCTGCGCTGGCTGTGGCATTGCCGCACCCATCGTGCTAGCCAAGGGTGGGAGAGAAGAACCAAGCCGGAAGCCATGAACAGGAGCTGTCCAGTGAGAGGTTCTTGTGCCTGGGGCTTCAGACCTGGCATGGAGGGAGCTGGGATCACTCCCGATGGACACATGCGGAGACACATGCCTGTAGCACAGAACAATGCTCTAGAGATCTGCCAGGCACTTAGGCTCCAAAGTCACCGAGGTGCTTATGGAAATGTGAACCTAAGTCCCACTGACTTCCAAAGAGGTTCCTAAGTGCTTAAGACCTGCCTTCTCTAAGGTATTTAGGCACCTTAACTATGGATCTCAGTGGGTTATGTGCCCAAACCCCTTTAGAGAATCTGTGCCCATTTCAGCGAATGTGTGAAGCAAAGGTCATGAGATGATTTCAATAGGAGTCAGGAGCCTGAATACCTTTGAGGATCAGACCAAAGTCTCTCTTGAAAATGGACCTTGGGGACTCTTTTTTTGCTTGAAAATTCTGCTCTTAGTTTCTTTCAACAGGAATCCTGAAGATTTAGAATCTGAACCAGTGAGCAAATCTGGGCACCAAAAATTAGACATCTAAATAGAAGGGGGCTGATTTTCAGGAGTGTTGAGCCTTCAACTTGCGCTCAAGTCACTGGGAACTGTAGGTGCTCAGCTCACTGTGCTTAGCCACTAAATTTGGGAGTTTAGAGTCCCAAGCTTGAACATTTGGCGCAATGGTGTTTGGGGCTTTGTTAGCCCCGTCCATTTCTGGGGCTCTTCTGTCCACTGCTGTCCTCACTCTGATGATCCCCAGAGTCTGTGCCAGTGGCGGCTTTTTGCTTCTGGCAGGTTCAACCACGCCAGATTGCTCTGTGGGGAGGGGCCAGTCAAAACAGACACGCTGTGCCTCCAGGTTAAGGGTTATGTACAGGGCTAACAACTCTGCCCTGTAAGAAACAAAATACACCAGTGACCCAGGGAGCGAGAACTCGGCCATTCCTGCACGCTATGGCCTTGGGGACTGCCAGCAGGGCAGGAGTGAAGGAGCTCCGTCGCTGCCCTGTGGTCCTGAGCCATAATGGGAATATGAGGATGATGATTTCAGGCTCTCAACGAGCTTAACACACTTCAGTGAACGAAGCCGCAGAGCTACCAGTGCAACAAGACAGTCTCAGGCCAGTTACACACGGGGGCAAGGCCGCACTCAGAACTGACTTGCCCGAGCGCCCCTGGGAAACCTGCAGCAGAGCTGGGAAGAGTCCGCATCCACCCTTTGATTAAATGGCCAGACTGGGCTTCCCCTTGGGATCTGTGGACCAAGCCAGAGGGCCCCAAGCCATGGGGTGCTCCACGGGCGGCACAGAGAAATGCTCAGGGGGGCTGTAAGACCTGGGCCAGCCCCCTGGTGGTTGCCGCGGGAGCACCACACACTTCAGCCCCCATCCATGGCCATGGCGCTCTGCCCTATGCCCAGCCTCAAGGTGGCTCCAAACCTGGCCAGGGCTCTGGCGACTGAACCCCACCATGGGCCAGCTCTACTCCTGCCCCCAGGCTTGGCTCCTGGCCATGGCTCTGTTCCCAGCTGGGGCAGAGTGCAGAGGCTGGGGGCAGGGTTGAGAGCAGAGCCACACCTAGCCCAGGCCTGGCTGCCAGCCCCCATTGCAACCTGGTTCTGCTCCCACCCTGGCCCCCATTCTCAGCTCCTGGTCACAGTTCTGGGCCTGCTCCCACCCCCACCTCCAGCCCCACCCCCAGCCTCAGCCCCTTTACCGTGTTTCCTGCATCACTGCCCCACTCCTGGCCCTGCAGACAGGGGTAAGTGGGGCTGCAAACCGAAAAGTTGAGCCCCACTGTCTATGCTGCACTGAACTAGTAACATGGCAGCACTGTCTGAGCTGCCCACTTGCCCCATGGATTCATCCCACCTGCTCTTGGGGAAATTTAAAAGGATTCCACATTGGCTTTCCCAGCCCTGCCAGTGCAGGCGGGAAGTGAGGCAGCGCACAGGAAACAGGGCACGGGAACTGAAACGGGCAGGAAAGAACTTCTCAAGCGCCTGCTTGAGCTCCCATGTGACTCAACGGCTAAACACGGGTGAGATGGAGCCCGGCCCTTTTGCAGACTCTTGTCTTGCAAGCGGCATCCGTGTTTCTGCACGATGCTCAGTTATTGTTCCCACTAATGGGATATTTAGTGAAGCCCATAGAACATCCATACAAATAACCAGACCAGGCCATTACTGTGGTTACAGATATAAATATCGGCATTGAACCACGTCATGATGAGAATCCTGGCTGGCTTCGGGGACGGACTCTAGCAATTTCCTGTGTCACATCAAACCATTCAATTTCTCCTCCAGAATTCGATACGGGGATGATTTTTGCCATTGGTTTCTCTGGCACCCGGACTGGCCCAGACGAGGCGATTCCGGAGCTTGCAGCATTTGCTGCCTGCGCCTGCAGCAGCCTTACTCAGCCACAATAGGCGAGTCACTGGGAGCAATTCACACCAATAATTCTACATTGGACGAGAAACACGGGCTGGCCACTGGCTAATCCAGGTGTCTCTCTGTCCCAGGTCTTCTGACCTAGCAACCCCCAACAGAGCTGGGCTCTCCTCTTTTTGCCACCTCATGCAGGCAGGCAGGCAGCTAACGCTTTCCTGGCTTCTGTGGGGCATGTATACCACATCGCCATTCCTTACAGTCTGTAAAATGTGGGTCTATCCTACCTGGCATGTGAATCAGAGTAAAGGGACCACTGGAATTTCCATCCTGTGGCAAACTCCTATATTTTTTCCATCCAATCAGGGCAAAAAATAAAATATAAATGTTCTTCTGGAATGAAAATTTCTGAAAAACTCCACTTCAGAAATGGTGAAACATGTAGGCATTTTTTATCTCAAACCCCTAAAACAACCCCGAAACAGCGTGTTTCATGTCAGTGTGCTGAACTGCCCTGAAGGGTTTCATTTAGCATCAGCTCAGCATTAAATGGCATCCCCCTGTGAGCCTGAATTGCCTTATGGAAAGAGTACGGTGGTTGGCGCATGCCTCTGTTTTCCCTATGGGCTTGGTGTCCTAGATAGATGGCACCTCCCATGCACATGGCTTCCACGATGCAGTACCTTGCTCAGTAAGGGGGACTGCACTGCATCCTGGACGAGGTAGTCTGGCCAGCAAATCCAGCCCGCAGGAGAGAATGAAGGCCCAAGAGCTCTGACCTCCCACAAGGCAACATTGCCCCACCCAGAAATGTAGTTCAATGCTGAATTGACTGGAAATAAATGTTTTGGGACAGTTCAACAAACAAACATTTTGGTTTGACACAAAACAGAATTTTGTTTTGTTTTTCCTGACAGAAAAATTGAAAAGTTTTAGCAAAATTGAAATTTTCCCCAGAGAAAACATTGATTTTGTGGAAATGGAATTTTACATGGAAAATTCTCAACTAGCTCTACTGCAGGGCTATTAACTTCGGAAGCTCCAAAGGCCAAAATGATACTCTCATCACATGCCGAGGGCCACAACTTAAGCGTGGTTGCATATATATGCAAATATATACACATAGCTTCTTTCACACTGATGGGCATGAATACAAAGATTAAGGCAAGACTACACAACATGCAGGCCCTGTTTAAGTCAGTTCTGCTGATATTAATCAAATGCAACATTTACCCAATTTCCACCCATATGACAGCACTTTTAATGAGCAATGAGAGTCCAGGAATTTAACTACTAAAACGCAACTCAACAGAAGACCGTTATATTGACAACTTTTTTGTTTTGGCTCCCAAGTGAGGGCTGTGTGTGGAGCCCCGCGTAAACCCAAACTACACCGCGGTCCGCGGGCCACGTGTTGAGTAGCCCTGCTCTACTGTGACATAAAAGCAGGTGACATGTATCTGGCTTTCTACCTCAGACTGTTCCCCATAACATATATCTGCCTCCACCTCTGTTCCGGGCAGGATTGGTCTTTGCTGCTGGCCTGGGGAATGACACCACACACAGCACTCAGCCCAGGGCATCTTCTCAGGTCTTCAGCTTTATTTCCTGTGTACAAACTTAACACATCAGTTGTCCCTGCCCCCAACCCAAGCCCCTATGGAAGAGCCTGTCTATTCCCTTCCAGTTTCCACTCTACACCCCTTCTCTGGGAGTCTTGCCTTGCCTCAGGCTCACTCACACAACACATGGACTTTCTGCCCACGCTTCCATGATACCAACAGCCCTCTGCTCCAGCTGATGCATTTGCTGGGTATTGCGACCGCTTCATCACTTGATCCATCTCAGACTAGGCTAGGTCCCGTTTCCCTCACTGGGCCAGCAACTTCCTTCCCCCTCCCCTCCACTCCCCACAGCAGTTGGGAACCTCCCCAATGGAGTGAGCCAAATCTGATCAAATGTCAGAGACAAGATGTGTGGCTTATTTGCATCCCTTCCCTAAGGCGCAGTCACCTTCCCCTCCCTGCACCCCTATGGCTCCCCTCTCCCCACCACACACAAAGTCAAATTAAGCACAATATCCTGGTCTCATGAGAGCCCCCTTCTGGTCAGGTGTGGCTGCATCTTTGGACAGCCCTGACCCTGCCATTTAGCCATATCCCTGGGACTTCCTCACTGAAGACAATGGCTTCACTCTCCTGATCTTCTTGGGCCCCATCTCTACAGCTGGGCCACTTGCTGTCCCACTTCCAGTTCGGTTCCTGGCAGCACTGAGGCTGCCTGCCCCAGCCTCACCCCTTCCAGCCAAGGCCCCACTCATTCCAGGACCACTGCCCAGGGAACCAGCAATCCTATTGCTCTCTAATGATGCGGGGGATGGGGACCCAGAGCCACCCAGTACTCTGAGTCCCAGACTAAGGGCTCTAAGAACAGCAACCACATAACACCACAGCCCTTTACTTATACTGCTATCAGTTCCTGGGGCCATTTCCCCATGGCCCTACCCTTTGCCACAGCTCCAGGTCTCATCTAAACTCAGGCCAAACAGCTTTTCCTTGCTGCCCCAATCCCTGCCAGCACTGAGCTGTCCCTGGTCCTGCACTTCCTTAAGACCCTCCAAGAGTAGCAACCAAAAAAGATGCTAACTCTGCCTACATACACTGGTGAATTCATCACTGGAACAAACAACATAAGCCACAAAATCAAAGGGTCATTTGCCTGTACATCCAGTAATTTGATCTATGCCATCAAATGCCAGCAGTGCCCCACTGC
>JANRFK010006689.1:2418047-2431642 GCA_030068395.1 Apalone spinifera
ATCCCGGTATGATTGTGTCCCACAGATTTTCCTCATTCCACCAGGTTTCAGAGAAGAACAAGGTGTGCAGCAGCCAATGAAGATGAAAACACCTCGGGTCCAATTCAGAGCTAGGGGGTGGAGCAGCCCAATTCCAAAGTCAAGGGGCCACTCAGAGAACACCTTACTAGCAGCCACAGCAGCCATCTCCACAGCTGCTCCAGGACTCAAGCAGCCACAGAAAAAACTAGGGAGTGCTCAGCAACCACAGGGCTAGATTCATCTTTTGTGGGCTCCATCACCCAGACTGTGGCCAGGCTCCCACTCTCCCTGCTTGGCCTTTTCCCCCAGAGGCCCCACCTGCTGCTCCACCCTTCTGACCTGCCCCTGCTTGGCCTTTCCCCCCAAGGACCCAACCATTGCTCATAGCAGGGGGAGAGGCAGAAACAAGCACCCACCAGCAAAAGCAAAAGGCTAGCAGCCGCCGTACTTCTCAGCAGAGCCCTGTGCAGACACGTGTGTACCCGCAGAAGCAGGTGCCTGCAGACAGACATTGGCATCTGCTTCTCAGCAGAGCTCTGCCCCCAGGAGACGCTGCAGCCAAAGGAGAGGGATATGATGCCTCTACTCCCAGGAGCCAGCCCCCAGTGCTGGCAGCCCATCCCCAGCCACGTCTCCTGTCTGGGGTTATACAGCTCTGCTGGCAACAGGGCTGGGAGGAGCTCCTGTGAGCAGCAGCACCATGCTCCTCTCCAGGGCTGCCTATGGAGATGGAGGGGGGAGGGGGGCAATGAAAGCAGTTGCCCTGGGGCTCAATGATGGAAAAGCGCTCAGGGCTCTGGGCTACTACCGCAGCAGCAGCAATGGCCAGGGCCATGGGCCCTTTAAATCGCCACTACAGCCCTGCGCCAGGCAGCACTGAGGACTGGCTGGGGAAGCAAGGCCCTAGACCCACCCCTTCCACCTGAGGCCCTGTCCCTTCTGCCCGTGGCTCCACCCCTTCTGGAGTGGAGGTGGTGGAGCCACGGGCAGAAGGGGTCCAGAGCCGAGCCCCGACACACACACTGCCCAGGGCCCAGGGAAGTCGGTTGCCAGCCCTGCTCTTCTCTGCAATAGTGCTGGGTTTGCAAAGGTGCTGTGAAATCGAGCAGTGGCCATTAACCAGTGTAGATTTTACAGGAGCAGAGTCAAGTTTGGAAAAAACAAAATATAAGCTCAGTGTCATATTCTGCCTCCTGTGCATGGCCCATGTGAGTCTGTGTATTCAAAGGACACATGTCACAAAGCCCAATTGGATCCACAACACTCCTAATAGCACCTCTGATCTAATGTACAACCTCCCATCGCATCATCGTGCTGTCTGCGCCACGGTATTAGGACTGGCTGATGAGGGGTGATGCTGTCCAAGAAAGGGGTGAACAGATCTTCTAGCCGGACCTGCCCATGCTACCCAGCACCTGCTCACTCACCCCAACAGAGGAAATGAGTCCACAGCATGAGATGCAGAGTAGAGGAGAGGACTATGTGCTGCCATAGCACAGAATAGAAGGGACCAAGGTGCGCAAATGCCTGAGGTCCCTGCAATGGCAGGGAAATAATTAAATGGGATACACACCTGCCCAGTGCCTCATGCCCACTTGCTGCAGAAGAAGGTAACTCCCCCCTCTCCCCAAGGTCCCAGCTCATTCCTTCCCCACCCCACATACAGGGAGCAGTTAGACCCTGAGCACGGGAGCAGGAACACGCCAACCAAGCACCTGTGGCCACCTCGATGCTTCGGGGGAAAGATATTAAAAAGCCTGTCCCGGAATATGTAAAATATCCCTCCTGACCTTTGCCCCTGGACAGCAGAAAGCTTGAAGCATGAGCTTTGGGAGCATAAGGTGCCAATCAAGAGTGAGCTTCAGGACTGCTGAGCCCTGGTCCTCCCATCACAAGCAACTCCACGGTACAATCTCACACTACATTTCTTCAGCTCTTTCTTAAAACTAATTACGTTGTTTGCCCCACCACTCCAGAACCTCACCCCTCTAATGGCTAAAAACCTTCTAATTCACCACTTCCATTTCTTCCTGGCCAGTTTACATCCACCTGCTCTTGTGCCAACATTGTCTTTTAGCTTAAGTAGCTCTTCATCATTTCCAGTATTTCCCCCCAATGTTTTTGTAGAGAACAATCGTCTCTTTTCTCTGCTTTCTTTTTGTGAGTCTAAACAAGCCAAGTGCTTCCACTCTCTTTTGATAAGCCAGGCCCACCAATCCTGTGATCTTCCCTACAATTGTTCCATTTTAAGTTCATCTTTCTTGAACACTGGTGACAAGAATTATACACAGTATTGCAAATGAAGTCTTACCAGTGCCTTTTAAAACAGCATTAATTCTTCTCGGACTCTACAGGAAATGCCTTGTTTAATACAGCTTAGGACTGCACTTGTCACATGGGTGGCTCACAACCATTCTGTGATCAGCCCACACAGCTAGTCTCTTCCTCGTCTGTTGTTCCCAAATTCTCAGCTTCCAGGTTGTAGCAACACATTCATACTATTAGACTTTCACTTCTACTGCTGCATTTCACCCCATTTCTGTCACTCCAGTCTTCCAAGTCATCCAGCTCTTCCAGCGTAATATTCTAATCTTCCTCTGTATGATGCCTCCTAAGTTTGTGCCATTTGCAAATTTCATTAACACAATCCTACATTTTGTGCCAAGACCATTAATAAAAACATTGAATAAGATTGGTCCCAAGGTGGATTCATGGGGAACTTCACTATAACCTTTTCCCAATCAGATAATTCATCTTTTAGCACAACCCATTGCCATCTCCCCTTTAACTAATTCCTTCCCATGCTTCTGCTGAGCTCCAGTTCCCTAATTTAATTAGCAATTTCCCAGGTGCTACCATGTCAAGTGTGTCACTGAAAAGTCTAAGCATATTGGGTCTACTGCACTTCCTTCACAGAAAATGTCAAAGAAGGAAAACCCATTAGGTTAGTCTGGCAAAATCTAACTTCGGTCATGTTGCATCACATCACCTTTGTCATTTGCCAATATGAATGTAATTATGCATTCCTTCATAATTAGCTCTAAATCCCTGCATACCACCGAAATCAGATGAATGGGTCTTCAATTGCCCAAATCACCTTTTCTTAAATGCAGGTCTGGCATTAGCTATTCTCCAGCCATAGGAATCAACCCCAAAATAGATTGATTAAAATTCTTTGCTACTGGTCTAACAGGCTCACATGCCAGTTCTTTCAGTATTTTACTGTGGAAATTATCTGCTACCCCTGACTCGAGAGCATTAAGCTCTTTAAGCTTTTTCTCCACTTCAGATGTAGTAATTTCCATTTCCAGAAATTCATTCCAATCAGCCATTCTGCCTTTCATGCACATGTGCCATGTTATTATCATTATTGAAAACTGAGGCAAAGTGTTCATTTACTTTTGAAGCCAGACCTAGATTATCATTAATCTCCTTCCCATCCACACTGCATAGTGGCTCAGCATCATCCTACTTTATTCTCTTTTGATGCATATAACTAACGACTTAGTTCTTTTAATTTCCTTGCCAAGAGCTAATACAACTGGACTTTTAGCAAGTCTCACTTTATTCCTACACTTTCTAACCTGCACAAAATAGCTTTATTTGCTGATCAACCACTTTTGCCATCCCTAAGGCACTCTGCCTGCTCCTAGTAACCTTTTGCAGGCAGTTATTCATTCAGCTGGGCCTGGAGCCTTTCCCAACAAGTTCTTCTCCTTTCATGGAATGCAAATTTTTGATCCTTTCTGTATAGTTGATTTGAAGACATTTCAAGCCTCTTCCAGTATAAATCCTTGAGCTCTTTAGTCCATCTGACTTCTTTATCTAATCCCCTTAATTTCCCAAAATTTGCCCTTTTGAAATCAAAAAGCCTTAGTTGACAACTTGGCATTGATTAGGCTTCCTTTTCATTTAAACTGAAGCTACTCATGACTACATCATCCAAGACTTCCCCCTATAGCCTACTCTTTTATGATGTCCTTACTATATCATAAAATCAGGTTTGAAAATGCATTGATCACATCCAGGCATAACTAGGCCCTAATTTATCCTCCAATTTATATTGTGGCAGGGTGTTGCCCTGCACTGGCCCTTTAAGGGGCTGAGCCCTGGAATTGGGGGAAGCCCAGCTGAGGCAAATAAGGAGGGCCCAGCTGGAGACTATAAGAGCAACTCCTGGGAGGAGGAGAGATCTGCCTGCCTGCAATGAGAGAGGCTTTGTCATCCACAAATGTTACAATCATCGTCTCCTGCGAGAATTCTGCGCCACTGTGCAGGTGCAAAATCAATGGCTGCACAGAGTACCCGATCCTGGAAGGAAGGCAAAGGGAAGCTGGAATTTCACTTTTCGCCCATCAGAGATGATGTGGCAGGAGAAGAGAGAACAGCTGGAGGGAAGAGGTAGAAGCTGCCTTCCTCCCAGCACCCTGGGGAGGCACAGAGTATGGGGAGAAGGATAGAACAGGACACCTGGGGCTACTGAGAGATCACATAGCCTGGGGTTTGGAAGATCGAGTGGTGGGGTCACACTCAGGCAGGAGCACAGAAACTACTGGGGTGACAACACTGAGCCAGGGGCAGAAGGGGATGCAGGGCAGAGCCACACAGGGACAGGAAAGAGAGGAGTGCAGGGCCACAGGGGGATGAGGGAGTGAAGATGGCTGAGTGGGGCTGTAGAGACAGATAGAGATGGGGAGGGGGTACAAGGACACATGGGGGCAGATGAAGTGAGGCATAGGGGACAGGGTCAACTATGCTTGGCTGAGTAGGGAGAGAGGGTGCAAGGACACAGAGGGCTAAGGGGTAATGTGGGTGCAGAGCCACATGGAGATGGGGCAGATATTCCTGACTGAATGGGTGAGGTTAGGAATCAACCAGAGTCTGAATGGGGCAGGCTTCCCAACTCTCTAACAACCCCTGTCTCCCAAATAACCTCTTCTATGCTTCTCCCATTAACACCCAACTACCCTCTATGTTCACACCTAGCTCCGCCCCAGCAATTACTTCCCTCTCCCTCAGCTTCTCCACTACCCCTGACTTCCCCAAGCCTTGCTCTGCTTCTGAAGGATGCAGGAAATACGGTTCTGTATTGGAGTGTAAATGAAATATTACTCCGTGTTCCATATTCATATGCCTACTAAGGTATTTATTTGCCAAAGAAACCATTTTCCTGAATCTTTTTGGCTGTCTGTGTTGTTACATACTCGCTGACAGATATTTTGAAATAAATTACCAAAATAATTGAACATGGCATGATCATGCTGTGTTATTTTGACAAATAAAATACACAGTTTAAATATTGTGTGCAGAAATTTTAATTTGGTGGTGCGAAATATCGTCAGGAGTACATGCCATTACCAAGCCATTAGTGAAACTATTGAATAGTACCAGACCCAGGACTGACCCCTGTGGATCTCCATTAGATCGACCCTCCTAGCTTGACAGCAAGCCATTGATAATTGCACCTTGAGAATGGTCTGCCAAGCAGTTGTGCAGCCTCCTTACAGTAATTTTATCTTAATCACATTTCTCTAGTTTCCTTATGAGAATGTCATGTGGGGACTCTGAAAGCTTTACTACAATCTTGATATATCATGTCTACTGCTTCTCTTTATCCACCAGGCCAGTAACACTATCAAAGATTTGGCATGGTTAATTCTTGACAAATCCAGGCTGGCTATTCCTTATTATCTCACAATCCTCTACAAATAATTTGTTCCAATATCTTTCCAGGTAGCAAAGTTAAGCTGACTGGTCTATAACTCCCTGGATCTTCTATGTTCCCTTTTTAAAGAGAAGTGTTATGTTTGCCCTTTTCCTGTCTTCTAGGGCCCCACCCATCCTCCATCAGTTCTTGAATATAATTGTTAATGTTTCTGAGAATGCTTCAGCTAGATCTTTAATTATACTAAAATGATTTTTTTCAGGCCCTGTTGACTTGAATACAGATAACTTATCTGAATAATCTTCATTCTGTTCTTTCTTATTTTTGCTTCCCCCTTGTTGCTAATATTAATGGTACTAAGTATCTGGTTACCATTAACCTTTTTAGTGAAAACTGAAGCAAAATAGGTATTAAAACAGTTCAGCATTTTTTATGTCATAAGTAATAAGCTCTCCTTCCCCACTAAGAAGTAGACCCACACTTTATGATGTCTTCTCTTGATGCTGATATATTTAAAGAACCTGGTGTTATTGCATTTTATGTCCTTTGCTGGATTTAACACATTTTGTACCTTAGCTTTTCTGAGTTTGTCCCGACACATTATTCTTTTGTACACCTCTTTAGCAATTTGTCCATGTTTCCACTTTAGATTTGCAGGTCTTAACAGAGCTCCTGGTGGAGCCATCTGGGACTCTAAGGGAGTGTCTACACAGCACCATAACTCAAAATAAGATACACAACTTGAGCTATGCAAATTGCGTATCTTATTTTGATGCTATTTCAAAATAGCTTATTTAGTCATTTGGTGCTGTCTACACAGAGCCAAATTTTGAAATAAAGTGCTATTCCAAAACATCCCTTAGTCCTCGTAGAATGAGGTTTACAGGGTCGTCAAAATAATGGGCTTGCTGTGAAGATGTGGGATAGCTATTCTGGGATCCTTCAGTATCCCAAAATAGCACTGCAGTGTAGACGTAGCCTTACTGTTCTTCCTATCTTTCCTTCTCATCAGAATAGTTTTCACTTGTGTGTTTTATATTGTCTCCAGCTCTCTTGAACTACTTTAACTCTTAGATTTGTTCCCAGAACAACTTACTCAGATTTAATTGTCATGTTGTGACGCAGGGGGGTTTGTGTTGGCTCCTGTAGTCACTGTATTCACTCTGATTTGTATTCACTCAGTTTGCTTTGTTGTGCTTTTTGTGATTCTACTGTACTGTGCTGTTCTGTAGCAACTATGTGTGTGCGTGTGCCTCAGTTTCCCTAGACACTGCAGCACTATCTGCATGAGGAGGGGGAGGCTGGTCATGACTCACTGTGGAAGTATGTTCAGTCTCGCACCTCTGAGGACCAGGTAGAAGCAAATAACAAAGCAGGAGGTGGAACTGCCTGGGGGGCTGTGGGCAGTTGCTAGGTGTGTGAGTTAGTTTTCAGTTGCCTGGGGGAGAAGGGAATGTAGCAGGCCTGGGGGTCCTGGGCAGGGGCCCAGAGATGGGGCTTTGGGCCTCCCATCACCAAGATGGATTGTACTGAATGTTCCTGGTTCCTGTAACAAGGAGTCTGAGCTATGCTGTGTCCCCGTGAACCAATAAACCTTCTGTGCTACTTGCTTGAGAGTCACGTCTGGCTGCGGATGGGGTGCAGGGCCCAGGGACTCCCCCACACTCCGTGACATATGTACTGAGACTTCCATTTTGTCCACTTTATTCCCTTGTATTTGTGTACAGAAATCTAAGATATTGAGTTGATTCCCCTCTGGTGGGTCCTAGGACCCTACTGCAATTTTCCATGTCACCTTTGTCCAGCATCAAGCCCCCTGTGAGCTTTTGTCACCTGCTCCCCCCTTTGAGCCCAGTTTAAAGGCTCCTCACTAGGTTGATGAGTGGGTGCACAAATATACTCTTCCCTTTCTTAAGCAGCTGAGAGTCCTAGGGTACGTACAGGCTTTTGTCGACAGCGGCTTTGACGACAGATACTGTCGACAAACCTTCTGTCGACAAACAGCATCTAGACTACATCCAGTTCTGTCGACAAAGCAAGCTGCTTTGTCGACATGACAGTGTGGACGCAAAGGACAGTGTAGATGCAATAACGCCTTCTGTCGACAGAACTCTGTTGACAAAAGGCGTTATTCCACATAGAATGAGGTTTACCACCGCTGAAAAAACTGCCGAGTTCTATTGACGTTATGTTGACGTGGTAGTGTACACGCAGGTATAGTTTTGTCAACAAAAGTTCACTTTTGTTGACAAAACTCTGTAGTCTAGACACTCCCCTAGAGTCCCTCCTTCCCCGAACAGTATCCACGGCCGAGGAAACCACAGCCCTCATCTTAACAAGACCTGCCCAGCCATGCACTCATCTCCAGGATACATGTTCCCCTTTACTTGGGCCCTTTCTCTCGACTGGGGGGATGGGGCATTCCATAAAAACTGTTTCCTATGGCCCTGTTCAGCTGACATTGGTCCCCACCAATTTTCCTTTTTACACTACACTATCTGCCTACATCCCAGTTTCTGTGAGCTCTCAGCTCTGTCCCCCGCCATCTCATTTCTGCCATCTAGCCTCACAGCTTGTACAAAGAAAATATTCTATAACTGGGAAATGAACTCCTTGGGGCCCCTGGAATTGGAGGATAAATAAAAGCAAAAAGTAATGCAATTGTTACCAAAACCCTTTGGGAGACCCTCACCAAGTATGCAACATTCCACAGTGCCTTTGCTAGGATGATTTATTGATTCTCTCTCATTGGAGCTGTCTGAGTTAGCTGGGAAAGAAAGAACAGCTTACTAATGTAGAACACAATTATATACATTTGGGAAAATTTAGACTTGTTTCTTGATTAGTCCTGGGGATATTCTGCAATCGTTGCAATTGGAGCCATAGAAAAAATGCAGAATTTCCCCAAGATTGCTTGATACATTTGGATAGAAAGTGCCATTCCATCTGACTTCTCTGCCTTTTCCCTTCCTCCTCCTGCACTCCAGTTTCCTTCTCCCTTTTCTCCTATTTGTGTGTGTGTATTTTTTTGTATTGTTACTCTGTGTAGCATTGTCTGATTTTGTATTGTCTGGATTTGAAAGACTGGCAAACAATAGGAAGCAATAACTCCTTCTGAAGTTATGAAGTGTTTCTAGCTTGATCTACACTTAAAGGTTAGATCAACACAGATATGGGATCAGCAGCACAGAGGTGTGGCAACTCTAATACAGACATGGCCTGAGCCCACCTATACTAAAGCATGACAGCCAGCAGAGAAAGGATACATTTTCTCCACTATTAGATTTCAGTCCATTGTCAAAATTCTCTCTGCAGTCCAGATCAGCTATTTTCCCCATGCCCTAGGAAAACTGCCATTTGCTGCTAGTTGTTCACTGCCACAAGCAAAGCGCTGACATGGGACTGCCCTGTATGCTCAGTTTACGAGATGTGGGGTGTATTGAGGAGATCAGAGCTACTGAACATCCTTCACTGCCACTGGCTATAGCAATCACAAAGACTGTGATGCTGTGATGAGGGGGAGAGAGAAGATACCATCTTTCATCCATCTATCTGTCCCCATACACATCCATCCATCCATCAGTCCATCCATCCCATCCCCATACACATCCATCTGTCCATCTATCTCAAGCTATGTCTACACTGCACTTTTGCCAGTCAGGGGTTTGAAAAAACACCCCAGTGACCCGCAAAAGTTTTAGCAATGAAAAGCATTGATGAGATGCTTTCCTGCTTGTTGAGGGTGGTTTTATTTTGCCAGCAAGAGAGCTGTCTCCTGCCGGCAGAGTGTCTACATGGGAGACCTTACAGCAGTACAACTGCAATGGCAGAGCTGTGCTGCAGTAAGGTGTGCAGTGTAGACACAGTGTTATACTGCCACCCACAGCATCTGTACAATCAATAGCACTTCACTGGGCCCCTGGCTTTATTCATTTCCTCTTTCTGGCAAACAGGCCACAGTCATCACAGTCGAAAGCTCTGGCCAGCTCTTTGCCTTTCCCACCTCTGGTGTTTGAGGGGGCATATCACCCCTCATGCCTCTGCTAAACAATCTGGTCAAAGCCTGTATTCAGCTGTGGCACTATGAGGTCGTTTCCCAGCTCGAAGAAGAGCCCTGTGTAACCTCAAATGCTCGTCTGTCTCACCAACAGATGCTGGTCCAGTAAATGATGTAGCCTTACTCACCTTGAGTCTCTATTATCCAGGATTAACATGGCTACAATAGCATTCCATACATGACACAACAGGCATTGGACAAACGTCTCTGCTTATTTGTGAGAGAGGAAGGAGTGGGCAGAGAAGGAAAGGACAGTGAGGTTCACATCCTCAGTGTCATGTAGGTACCTAACTCCCACTGGGCTGGAGCCTGGACTCTGAAATCCAGGGAAGGTGGTGGGTCTCAGATCCCATGCTCCAGGGATATTTGTAGTGCAAGCCCAAACCAGTTGACCTTGATTCTGACACTTGCTGCTGTGCTTTTCCCCAGTGTGGCTATACCCTAAGTAACTTGCCCAAGGTTACATGGGAAATCTGTGGCATAGCCGGGAATTGAACCTATTTCTCACTCCACCGGAACAGCTGCTCCCTTTATTCAGCTACCAGCTCAACCTCAGGCCTGAGTCAAGCCTCTGACATTCCATTTCTCCCAACAGCACAAGCTGCGGGCAACACAGGATGTAAGGTTCTGGGGAGTGGGGGAGGGGTGAGATATTATACAGTAACCCACATTCTCGGGGAGGGGGTCTAAGTTCAATTCTGACATTAAACATTTTAAGAGGGGGGAAATCAGGTCCTAATCAGATCCATCTGTACAAATGCAGACCTGAAATGCCAGAGAACCATGCGTACACCAAATCATCTTAGAGGAGTTTGTCCCCCCTGCCAGCTCTAACTTTTCCCCCACTTTGGCGAGGTCTATACACTTATTTTGGTAAAACCACGTTGCTCGGGGGTGTAACAAATAGACACCCCAAGTAATGCAGTTATACTGGTCTAGCCCCAGTGTAGACAGCGCTATGCTGGAGGGAGAGGTCTCCCGTTGACACAGTTACCATCTCTCCACATAGTGGATTAATTATGCTGATGAGAGAAGTCCTCCTACTGGTGTAGCAGCATCTTCACAGAAAGGCTACAGCAGCCCAGACACACTGTTACAGCATTTTCAGTGCAGATCTGCCCCCATGATGACACAACCAGGGTCATCCTTACCCAAACACAGAATATGCCGCTCCATAGGAAACCCTGAAATTTGGAGCACCGTGAGGTCATAATGTCCAACCATCATCTCTGCCTGTCCCTGTTCTGTGGCTCTGCTTCCCCTGGAGAGGCTCTAGGTAACTTACAAATGACAAAGCCTGCCAGAGAGATTAGCAGAACATTGAACCTGTGAAAGAGCCATTCGAGTGGGAATGAAGCCATTGAACAGGCATTTGCCAACCCCGGGTGTATGCTGTCAGCTTTGGAATTTACTGGGTTAGTCGACTGGACCTTACATTAAAGTTTGCTTTAAAAATATGTCATTGCTGTGTTACTGAAGAGTATAAATCATATCTCTAAAAAATCATCCTCCCACACCCTGGGGTGCAGTTGGGGAGGGAGGCACCAGTTTAATAGTACTGCCTAGGGCCCCACACATCCTAGGGCTGGCCTCAGACACCATGACAGAGGCAGCTCTTGCAGCAGAACCATTGCATTGCAATGCATTATTCAGACCGCCCTCTGTCACCGCTGCGAGGTCATGTACTCTGCCACTGTATTTAGCACTAAGCTCAGTAGGAGGTGCTGCAAGGTCACGTTTATTGGCCTGGCTCATTGCCCCACACTAAACCCCCAGAGGAGACCTGATAAGGATAAAGGGCAATCTTTCATCACGTCACCATAAAGAGCCTTTACATAAAATGAATGTAAAATTGCACTAACATGTGTTAAACAATTTTGATTGTGATGGGTTTCTGATCTTATATGTATGTGACCTGAATCAGACAGCTTGCTTGTAGCCCACGCTTTTACGGTATTAAATAACAACTGTCTATAATGCTCCTTGATAGTTTCTTTTATGGATTTCAAGCTGTTTTTAGTTTTTTAATGCAATTCTGCAGTGTATTATTTCTCTTCTTTTTTGTGAAACATGTTACATAATTAATTGCTTTTCAGTGGTTCACTTTATCAGATATTTCCAGAAAACAAACATACACGTCTCTTTCTCTTGGACTGTAGTTCTTATTTACAACACTCTGGTCAGAATGATTTCCTACTTGCATTGTTGGTCTAGGCTGATATCTAATGGCAACAGGCCAATGCAGTAAAATAACCAAGAATAGATTCCTTTTCCATCAAACGTTCACAGCTATCATTTAGAGTCGCTTTTCAGATATTTGATTAGATTTCTGTCAGGTCCATGACAAAATAAAATGATCACACTAGTTTTTACAATCACTACTTTGAGGGGGCCTCTTTCGTATATATGCAATCAGTCGTGCCTTCTTCCCACGTTACTCAGTGCCCATTGGTTTTCCTTATGTTTTTAGGAAAGAAAATTTCCCCTCACTTTAAAAGTTCCCCAGTCTTGTATTTTCCCTTTTGGCAGTATTGCCAATTCTCTTGATTTTTCTCACACTATATGGTGCTTATCTTAAAGCCGCAGCTCTGGGAGTCATGAATATTTCAGAATAACAGCTTATGTTTGTGTTGGACCCCCTCTTTCCCTGCGCTTTATGAAATGGACTTATAGACATAAATATACTGAACTCAAAGGTGCTTTGAGCAACTAATTTCATGCAAACTTCATGTCTCTGCTGGGTTTGTTTATCTTATTTTGGTGTATGGATCACTCCGTGTGTACAATTAGACGTGGAGTAGGGAATACTTTATGTCTTCTAAACATGTAATTGGAAAGACATCAAGAGGGGCCACAGTGTCTGGGCAATCATATGCAAATAGCCTTTTGTCCTTAAGGCTTAGTAGTGGTTGGTAGGGAGCAGCCAAGTGACTCTCAATAAGGGAATTCTTTAAATGCAATAAGGGAATTCCTTAAAAAGAATAGAAAGGAGGAGTTTAGGTCTTTGGGCTGGCTGGACACACCCGAGAGAGTGAACCAGAGACCCCAGGAGAAGTGGAAATTTCCCTGATTTGAAGGTGCAGCTGGAACAAAAACAGTTTTATGAAGCCCAGTGTAGACAATTATTACCTGGGCGAGAAATCAGTGTGCACATTCCCCCTTTCATGCTAAAGGGGGCTTACCTAACTCATTCTTTGGGGTTTGATACCATTTGGGGAGTGGCATCCCAGGAAGCTGGGCCCTAAGATGCACTCTCCTTGCACCTGAAGAGGTTCAGTGTCTGTACTGCCTCTTGGAGGGGGCAGTGATCTCAGCTCGGTGTCTTGGCTGGGGGAGACCAGGCAGCTGGCCCAGCGGGAGCAGGTGGTGAAGAGCCCCAGGCTACATCTACACTGCACATTCATTTCAAAATAAGCTATTCCGAAATAGCTCATTTCGAAATAGCACGTCTACACTGCAGGAAGCCTCAAAATGAGTCTGAGGCAGGCTCCCCCGACATAGACTTGCTATCTCGATTGAGAGACCCAGGAGGCACTGGGGAGGGGCTATTTCAACATAGCAGCAGTGGAGCGTCTACACACTCCTTATTGTAAAATAGCTATTTTGGAATAGGTATTATTCCTCGTAAAATGAGGTTTACAGAGTTTGGAATAAGCCACCCGTTATTTTGAAATTATTTTGAAATAGTGGAATGGCCGTGTGATGGACTGCCCACCCATGCTTTATGACGTGGGCTTTTGGATATGAATATACATAACTCAAAGGTGTTTTGAGTGAATTATTGCATGTAACCCATCAATCTTCATGTCACGATCCGCTGGTTCTGTTTATCTTACTTTGATGTGTGTATCA
>JANRFK010006689.1:2431742-2447230 GCA_030068395.1 Apalone spinifera
CTATTTCAAATTAAGTTAATTCGAAATAGTGCTGTAGTGTAGACATACCCTAACAGATTAAGATCTCCAGGAGATCGGGGTGAGCTGCCCCACACTCTTCTCCAGGGCTGGAGTACTGCAGGGAAAACATTAGTGGGTGAGGAGCTTCCCCCTCTGGCCCCCACACCTCTCACCTGCTGGTGGCCCTGCTTCCCAATCCTTCTCCCATGCTCCCAGCACTTCCAGAGCGCCACAAACAGCTGGTTTGTGCACTAGAAAGAAAAAGCCTGAATCACAGGCCTGGTGTTGAGGTCTGAACCGAAGTCAGAAGGGCTTATGCTATGAGCAACAGGCAGACCCTGTCCAAAGCAGGTCCTTGCCTGCAAGTCAGCGTGTGGGCACAAACTCGGCGTCAGTGTGTTGGTCTCAACGATACATATTGGGATACCTCTCTGTCCAGTGCGGGGGCAGTGGCAGGTCCCATCACTGATTGAGCTGGTACATTACAATGGGCACACAGGTGTTAGCTGTCTGGTAGAGTTGACTGGATACTAGGACTGTGCTACATTGACAGTAAACCTGGTCTAATGCCTTTGCTCCTTTTCTGATATTTGGTCTGGGTTATTCTCTCAGTCTGCTGTGCTGGCTGTTGGCAGAGGCGGGGCAGCACACAGAGGGAGCACACACATGCAGCTGAATGCTTCTCAGGATTTGACAGAGCAATGTATCTGCCAGGACACCACACCGGTGACTTCTGACCACAACTGGCAGCATCCAGGAAGCTCCAAGAGGGAGGGGGAGGAGTGGGGATGAGGTGCACTGGAGGAAGGGGTAGGGCCAAGATGGGGGCTTGAGGGAAGGGCTGGAATGGGGTCAAGGTGGGGGCAGAGCAGGGAGGGAGTTTGGGGAAGGGTTGGAATAAGGTGGGGTCTGGAGTGGAGGGGGCGGGGGTCAAGCGCCTCCTGGCTAGAGGGGAAGTCAGTGCCTATGCACACCCCCACCCCGCAGAACCAGGGGGAGTCACTGTGTGCAGTTGAGGGTTGTAAACTGTCTCAAGCCTTCACTTGAGGAAATACTTGGCTGAGTCATTTGCTGGGGACTCTCTGGGGAGCACTGCTGGGCTCCTGGGTCCCAGCATCTGTGAGCAAATGGAGAGAATATGGCACAAAGGGAAAGCCATGAAGCCTGGCTCAGTCATGTAGCCTTCTGCCACTTTGTGCTGTGGGTTTGGAGTTGCAATTTCAGCCTGGTTACTGGTACCTGCGAATGTCAGACTTGAGTTTTAAGCTAGCTGGGGAGGTGAGACAGATGCTTGGCAGGGGATGGAAAAAAGGGAGGCAACAGAGTAGGAAAGGCAATGAGATCCTGCACTACCCAGGAAAAATCCATAGCCATGCCCCTCCTCTTGCAGACCCAGCCCTCAGGGCCCCCTTAGTTAATTCAAACACACACAAAAACCAGCTGCAGGGGCCCAGAGGTCTTTCCTTTGGCATCTCCTTCTGCCCCTCTGGACAGGCACACTCCCCTTCTTTGAAAGGCCAGCAGATGGGGAGCAGTACAAGTGAGAACCCAGACAGTGCCCCAGTCCCAGAAGGCTTTTTCTGGAGTTTTGCGCTGTTCTTTCCTCAGCGGGAAAGAGTTTTACTCTCTTCACTGGCCAGGCCTTATCCACTCAGCCCTGATACCGAGGGGATGGCACCACATCTCTATCTACAACAGACACTTGCCCCTGGGCCCGCTTCTCCCCTGTCCTGCCCCCTCATTTCCCTTCCATTCACATCTCTTTCAGGTTAGCAGATCCACTCCCAACACACTCCCCTCCCCCAAAGAAAAAAAAGACAGTTGTGGAGCCACACTCCTTTGCTCGCTCTGCTGGCATCTCTGACTCCTCCCCCATCCTGTGCCTGCCTGGTTGTGTGACATGTTCCCCCTAGTCTTGTGAGTGCCCCATTTTGCTGAGGGAGTGTGCCTGCAGGCTCTTACCACTCCTTCCAGCTCTGGGATGGGGGTGTCACAGAGCTCCCTCCTCTGTATTTTCCTTAGGTCTGGCTACTGCAGGATTGGGGAACCCAGGCCCACCCACGACTCTGGAACCCGGCCCAAAAACCCTGTAAATAGTAGTTGTCTGCAGTGTCCCATTCATTAAAGTCCAACTGCTACTCTCACTCCCTTGGCCACTTCCCTACTGCCCTGCACCATCCTGCCCTTACCTCAGGGCCTTGTCTCAAAGTCCCAGCCGCACCCTATCCAGGGTCTTGCAGCTCTTCCCACCAGCCAAGCCCCAATCTTCAGCACCTGACCTGAGCCTCAGTCTAGTCTGCAATAAGCTCTCCACAGTGAGCTGTCCACTGTCCTGCTGCTCTCTCAGCCAGCAAGTCACCCAGTCTTCAGTCCTCTTGCCCAGCAGCTTTTTTTATATTGGTGTCCTAGGCCATGATCAGGTGTCTCTCACACCACTGCTCCAGGGAGCTTGGAGGACATCTCCACTGCTCTTTTCCTGGGGTGGGCTGCGCAGGGGCGGATGAGAGTTTTGCGGGGCCCAGGGCAGCAAAATTTTGCGCATGCGCCACGGCCACAGCCGACAGGTAGTAGCGCGTGCGCGGGGCCTATTGAAGCACGGGGCCCGGGGCAGCCGCCTCGCTCGCCTGGCCCTATATCCACTGCTGGGGCTGCGGCAAGGCTTCGGGGCCTAGTCTACCTCATCACAGGTCTGTTTAGATCATAGGCAAGGATTGCCTACTCCGTGGCTGCGCAGTACCTAGCACAACCATTTTTGGTTTGCCTTTGTGCACTGCTGTAATAATAATAATCATAATCATAACAGAAGACAATAATAACCCAAGTATTAGGAGTGGGAAAGACTTAAGCTTCTTTATAGAGTTTTAATTCATTTCTACATTCTGCATACATGGCAGTTTAAAGGCAAAGCGTTCCATAAGAAAAGGAAAGCTTTGCTAAGTCCCATTATACAGTAGCTGAGTTGATTTAATTCCAAATGCATTTACATTCTAATGCAAATGTCTGGAAATCAACTTCTTCAATTACCTTCTGAGACATAAGTTCAGTGTTTCCATGGTAACAGGAACTGTTAATCACCGTGAGTAATATTTATATCTTTGTAGTATCCAGAAGGCTAAGTCAGGCCTCATTGTATCAGGTGCTGTACAACTGCACAGGAAAGCGTGGTCTCTAGTTCATGAACAGAAGTCTGTATTTTAAGTGGTTCAAGACTGTAAATATTAACACAATTAATTTCCATTCTAAACATATTCTGGTATTTTATTTGCGCTGCCTGCGGGATCTTACTGCACTGAGTACTTTGGGGCTACTTAGAGAATGATGCCTCATCTCCAATAGGAGTTTACATCAAGGTTGCTTTCTTGATGTAAACATCCACCTTGTGTTCAGTGAACACATACCCTAAAATGCTACTAAACCAGTGCTACATATCAGAATCTGGCCTGATGTGCAAACTGTTTAAAAAGTCAGGGAAACCTGGGAGAAGAAAGACTGGTGCAAACACAGTGTATTTCAGCTACAAGCTTTATGGCTCTTGATGAGGTCACAGGTAGTATGTGTACACTATGATAAAACCCTGCAGCACCAAATTTCAGGGCTTGGGTAAGGTGGCTCGGGCTGTGATTCTGTATCATTGCAGTGTAGATCTTCAGGCTCAGCCCAAATGGAGAGCCACTCAGCCCAAGACTGAGTCTTCTAACTTGGGCCAGCTGTAGCCATGGAGTGTAGCTATAACCAAGCTGACTTAGCAACAAATGGACATTGAATGAAGTGCAGCATTGTCAGCTAGGAATTCTCAAGCATCATGAGTCGGGCCTCAAAAAACTTGACCTTTTAAAAACTAATGAATGTGAGGATTGTTGGATTTGTTTTCAGATAGATGTGAGGACTGTTGAATTTGTTTGCTGTTTCTTGCCAAGGAGAGCTGCAGGAAGTGGTGTGGCTTGCGTCTGAAAACTTTAGACCACAGCCAATGGAAGCAGCAAGGTTCTGTGGCTATGGACACTTTGGATGTATCTACACAGACCCCTTAGCTCGAAATAAGCTACACAATTTGTGCTACGCAAATTGCATAGCTTATTTTGAGTGTATTTCGAAATAGCTTATTTCATAATTTGGCACTGTCTACACAGCACCAAACTTCTAAATAATGCACTATTCTGAAATGCCCCTTAACCCTTGTGAAATGAGGTTACCGTTCAAAATCTATTTCAAAATAATGGGCTGCATCAATAGACACAGAATAGCTATTTCAGGATAGTTTCTGAAATACCTCCGCAGAATAGACACACCCTTAGATGAACGAAGCATTGAGGGCTTTATCTGGACAGGTCCATGACCCAACGTTGAAAATCACTTTAGTTCACACTTGTGCTTTAGATCACACTTCTCTGAAACCAGAAAGGATAAAATGTACTTTTTTATGAAATTTGGGAGTTTCACCTAATCCCAGGACTTCAGGAGATGGAGCTTTAACAAACTCACCAAGCATCTAGAGATTCCAATTAAATCACAAAAGGTGACAACACTTATGGAATCACCAGATCTGAGTTTCACTGGGTAACATTAATGGGATGAAGCTGCTGTCCCTTTCTGGACATGGAGTGGGAGGGGAGGGGGGAGAGGGAACTTGGCAACTTGCTCAAACTCAGCTTGTGCACTGAACAGCTGGGAAAAGGAGGCGCTTCACTATTATGGCCACCTCTGCCACCCCCAGCTAGGACCCAGTGTCCTCCTCCCAAATGAATTCTGGAGCAGAGCTGGGGTCCCAGCTGACATTACACCCTCTGCTGCATTTTGAGCCCCACCGAGGATAGAACCATTGTATTCTTTTGATCAACTCTTGTTTCTCATCTTCCCTGGCCTATTTCTGCCTTCTGTCTGATAAGAGCCCAGCTAAGGTAAACTGTCTTTTCTAACACTTCTGTAAGAAGAACAAGCAAAAGCTCTAAAAGAAGAAAGAAAAGAGAAAGCTCTAAAATGCTTGTGCCCAAATGGGCTGAAGGGGCTGTGTCATGTGCTTGTATTTCCAACAGCCAGATTTTAAGTGACAAGGAGACAGACTTTGCCCTTTCTCCTTTGTGTGCACATCCATTTTGTTTTGTCTTTGAAAGAAATAGGGTGGGATTTCCATGCCAACCGCCCAAATGGGATCATATAAAATGACTCTGTCTTGTTCCCCCATCAACAGTTTGCACCATCCTTTGGCACCACTTAAAGACTGAGAAGCCTCTTCAAAGGTTCTGTAGCAGGGGTGGGGACCTTTTTTGGTTGGGGGCCACTGACCCACAGAAAAATTAATCAAGGGCCTCACAGAAGTGAGAAAACAAACAAACAAACCCTCCCTGATGTGGCCCGTGACTGAGAAGGAGAAAAACACTGCCCCGCATTCCCCTCGCACACCAGAGTCTGGGGCGGGGGAGGGGCAGCTAGTAGATTTTGTGTGCTCCAACCACACAGAAGGCTGCAGAGGGGCAGGATCACCAATACAGGCTCCCCAATGCTGGGGGGAGTCCTGAGCCTTGGGGGCTGGATCCAAGCAAGCCAGGGGCTGTGTCCAGCCCCCCGGTCTTAGGCTCCCCACCCCTGTTCTGTAGGATAAAACTCAACATGGGAAATTACACATCAAAAGCTCCCTTAATGTTTAACATTTCAAAGGTTGTAGCTGATTCTCTTTGTTCTGTGTGTTTAACTAAAGGGGAACAGATGACTGTTACAACAGAACTGCTAGTGATAACTTGACACAAAACCTGGAATCTCTTTTGGCTCCCCTACCAACTATTCAGCACTTCACGGCCATCTGAGGAGCTGAGGGAAAGGCTCTGCTGTAGTATAACAAACATGAAGGAGATGGAAAAGAAACCAAATTTTCAAATATATCGGCTTAAATTCCTTTAATGAACTCTGCCACTGCAGACTAACACTAATTACTGAGACCCTCCTTGTTATAATATATAGCATAACACACTGAGCTAGAGGCACTGCACAGGTGAAGGAAGGCGTGTCCAGGAAGAACAGATTCTGAAGTCAGCAGGTTACTCTTCACACTTGGCTTCCAAATTGGCAGGGTTTCTATACCACACTCTTCATGGTAACACCTTCTAGTAGCCAACTGAGCCACAGGACTATACTGCTGTCACTCAGTTTGTTCTCTCATCCTCTCCCCAGAGGGAGAAACATGTGGAGCGGAGTGTTTTGCTTTAGTACAGAGTGTGCGTGTGCATGTGCGTGCATGTGTGTGTTTAATATATGATGCTACTTCTAGTGGTGGAATGTGATGAGGTTTGGGATGGCCCTTGGCTCTCGGGAGAGTCCATCCCACAAACAGCCAAACTGAGGCTGGAGAGAGTGCAGGATTGCCTGGAATTGCTGTAGTATGTGCATGGCACAGCACTGTGAGCCTTAGCCCAAGTAAGTCAAGACAGCAGATAAGCCAGTGACCTGATACCCAGAATATTTAAAAGAATGAGAGTGTGGGGACCACTTGGAGGCTTCTAGGTGTCCATCCAGAAGGTGACCTGAATTCACAGCAAGCTCTTGCCTTTTTCAAGGTGTCTGACTTAGACTCTGAAGTCCCGCTGCAGTTCCTGATGCAGAGGTCAAACACACAAGCAGGCTCTGAACGTTAGCTGTGGCTACAGGGGTAATGGAGCAGCTTGGAGACAATCAAACAGGGGAGGGGAGGGAGGAATGCTGACAGGCTGGCAGCCTAGTCTTCATTAGAACCACTTCACTCGCTTCTGTCCTTGAGTTTGAGGTGCTTGAGCTAACTGCGACACTTGAGCTAATTTTGCAAAGCTTGGGAGCTCAAGAACAGTTAAGTTTAAACCTAGCTTGGGGAATCCCATGGAACGTGGCAATGCCACATGCAAAGCTGCACCAGCATGTTTGCCACCAAGACATGTCCTCGGAGAAAAAGAGTGAACATGGGTCTTACCTGTTTCTCCCCATATTGGTAAATATTCATCCTGCTGTATGTCCAGCATGATCTCCAGTCCATTGCCCGTCCCCCCTTTGACTGTGGTAAGCAAGGGCCGCCCGTCTTCTCCTGAGTTAAACATGTAACATTTCCCATATTTTGTAAACACCTGGGAGAGAGAGAGAAAAGAGAAAGCTCCATGTTAAACACCTCTTTCCAACCCAACCGCGGCTGCAGTCATGAAAAATGTAAGTGCGATTGAGCTCCAGAGGAACCATTTGAAGCCAAATCTGATCTGGTTTTAATAATTGAGTATATTAGTTTGTTCCTCTTTACACACACAAAATAGAGCGGGGTGAGAACAAACAGCATTTTAAAGGAGTGAACAAATGTTTTTACAGATAGTTCCTCTGACTCACCCCACTTGAGACCCTTTTCATCCAATGCAGCACAGCCAGTTGCTGCTATGTTTTCGCTGCTGCACGTTTAAAGGTGGACTCTCTTGTCCCTAATCTCAGAATAATACAAAGGCTTGTGTTTGAATCCAGGTTACTCCAAAAGGACTCACGTGAATCTAGCTGCCAGCCTCCCCCTTATCCTACTGCCTGTGAAATATGTGCATTCCTTTAACATGCTGCTTGTTTATTTCCATCTCCCCTTGTGACTCAGAAATAGAAGATCTTTGAGGGCAGAGAAGCTACTGCTGGAGCAGAGAATTTGGCAGGCTAAACAAGAAAGCAAAGGGAAATGTTCTGCATACATTAGTTGAAGGTCTGCACAACAGTTGGTTCTTGACCCTGAGGCATCTTTTGACTGGATTCTTACTCAACAAGGATTCAGTCAAGCTATGGAAAATACTGCACACCTGGAAATTGTTCATCCACAGAACTCCTTTTCCAATGAGCACAACATGAATTACAGCCCTGCTGTCTCAACACACTCTGCATTGACACAAAGATGTAAAAGACTTTTTAAACTTATAAAGGGGTTTCAGTCTTTAGAAACAGAGACAGCTGGGTTTGCGATGACCAGGAGAACTGTATGGTGACTTGCCTGCCTAGTGCAAAGGTTGCGGATCTCTCGAGACATCTTGATAGATTTATGTGTAGTGCTGGGGAAGAGCCAGTGGTCATGGTACATGTAAGTACCAATGACATAGGGAAGGTAGGAGAGAGGTCCTGGAAGCCAAAGTTAGGCTGCTAGGAAAGAGATTGAAATCCAGGATCTCCAGGGTAGAGTCTCTGAAATGCTTCCAGTTCCACGCGCAGGGCCAGGTAGGCAGGCAGAACTGCAGGGTCTCAATGCTTGGATGAGAGAATGGTGCAGGGAGAAGGATTTATTAGGCACAGAGGAAACTTCTGCGATAGGGGGAGTCTATACAGGAAGGATGGGATCCACCTAAACCAAAATGGCACTTGACTGCTGGCTCTTAAAATTAAAAAGGTTGTAGAGCAGTTTTTAAACTAAGGGCTGGGGGAAAGCTGACAAGTGTGGAGAAGCACATGGATTGGACAGAGAAGGTCTACAAACAGATTCTCTCTGTCCTAGTACAGAGGAGAGGATGGAAGATGATAAGGTCTGGGTAAGATCAGATGAAAAACAGTCAAATGAAAAAGGATTTTCACATCAGGTAATGGCAGACAGCTAAATAGTGACCAGTTTTTAAAGTGCCTATATACAAACACTGGAAGTCTAAATAATAAGATGGTGAGGATATTGATATAACAGGCATCATAGAAACTTGGTGGCATGAGGATAATCAATGGGATACAATAATACTGGGACACAAATTATATTGGAAGGTCATGCTGGAAGGGGCAATCTATGTGAAAGAAAGCATAGAATCAAATAAAGTAACAATCTTAAATTAATCAAACTGTTCCATAAAATCTCTCTGGATACTAATTCCATGCTCTAATAAGAAGAATATAGCAGTAAGGATATAGTAACTGAACACCTGACCAGGATACTGATAGTGACTATGACATGCTAAGGGAGAGGCTATAAAAATAAAAGCTCAATAATAATGAGGGATTTCAACTATCCCCCTACTAACTGGGAACACACCACCTCAGGATGGGGTGCAGAGATAAAGTTTCATGACATCTTAAATGACCGCTCCTTGGTCAGCTGGTTCTGGAACCCTCTAGAGGAGAGGCAATTCTTGATTTAGTCCCAAAAGGAGTGGATCTGATTCAAGACGTGACTACAGCCAGCGGTGGATATAGGGCAAGGCAAGTGGGGTGGCTGCCCTAGGCCCTGTGCTGCAATAGGCCCTACGCCGAGCCACCGTGCTGTTTCCAAACAGCCGCTTGAGCCGCTTGCTCCCACGTGGCGTCCCACGGCCGTTTGGGCTCCGCGAGTGAGAGGCAAGAGGGGGAGGACTAAGGAGAAGAGAAGGAGAGAGTGAGGCAGGAGGAGAAATAGAGGAGAAAGAGAGAGTGAGGCAGGAGAAGAGAAAGAGAGAGTGAGGCAGGAGGGGGAGGAGACTTAAATACAAATGAAAAATTTTAATTAATGCAGAATTTTGTTTAAGAATGACTTACAATATAATTAAAATAAAAATTATCCAACTAAATTAAGTTTCTATCAAATTTACCAAATTCACATTTAATATGAAAATAGCCTTCAATTTGCACATTTGATGCCTTTTTTCTATTTTTTCTCCAAAGGGGAGCCATGTGAAATTGTGCTGCCCTGGGCTCCGCAAAACTCTCATCCACCCCTGACAGTAGCTGAACTGCTTGAAAATAGTGACCATAATACAATTAAATTTAACATCCCACTGGTATTCCTACTAGTGAGGGGGTCAACAAGCATGTGGACAAGGGGGATCCAGTGGCTCTAGTAAACAAGTTACACCTCCCTGGTCAGCACCCTCAGGACCTGCACCATCCCGGACCATGGAGTTTGCCAGACCAGGGAAGGTCAATGCTCCACTGCTGGCTGCCCTGTTGCCTGCTCCTTGCCCTGGGGCTCTCAAGGCTAGGGTTCCCTTGCTAAAGCTGAGGCTCACCACTTGCTGCTGCCAGGAGTTCCCCAGCCAGGGCCACCTGGCCCTGTTCAGCCACTGCTGGCCCCAAGTCCTCCAGGGGTTCCTCGGGGATTCCCAGCCCCAAGCCACCTTGCCACTGTCTGCCCTGCTGCTGTGGCCCATCTCTGCTGCCCCTGGGAGACTCCTGGCCAAGGCTGCCCAGCTGCCACTGAACCCACTGCAGCCAGGGATTCCCTTCTGGGGGCTGTGACTCCCAGGTGCTGCCTGGCCCTGCCACTGAGGTTCCCTGGCCAGGGCTCCCGGGCTGCTACGTGGCCCAGCTGCCACCAGGGAGTTCTCAGGGTTCCCCAGCCAGAGCCACACTGGCCACCTAACACTAGGGGTTCCCCAGCTGGCGCAGAAGCTCCCAGACACCGTCTGGCTGGCTGACACTGGGGCTCCCCTGCCCAGTTGCTGCTGGCTCAGCCAAGACTCCGCAGACCCTATTCTCCCAGGGCTCTTTGGTCCAGCAACATCCATGGCCTTACTGAACCATGGATGTTGTGAGACCAGAGAGTCCTGGTTTGGGAGGTTTAATCTTAGATTTCCAGAAAGCCTTTGACAGGTCCATTATCAAAGGCTCTTAAGCAAAATAAGCTGTCATGAGACAAGAGGGAAGGTCCACTCATGGACTGATAACTGGTTAAAAGATAGGAAACAAAAGGTAGGAATAAGTGGTCAATTTTCAGAATAGAGAGAGGTGTCCCACAGTGGTCCACACTGGAACCAATCTTACTCAACATATTCATAAATGATCTGGAGAAAGGGTAAACAGCTGGCAAAATTTGCAGATGATACTAAACTGCTCAAGATAGTTAAGATCAAAGCAGACTGTAAGAGCTTCAAAAGGGTCTCACAAAACTACCTCAACAGGGCAACAAAATGGAAGATGAATTTTAATGTTGCTAAATGCAAAGTAATGCCATATTGGAAAACATAATCCCAACTATATGTAAAAACAATGTGGATTAAATTAGCTATTAAAATAACGAGTAGTTCTGTAACATCTTAGCCTATGTCTACACAGCAATATTATTTAAAAATAACTAGTGTTATTTCAAAATAACATAGTCCGCATCTATACAGATGGCAATTTTTTTGACATAATGTCAAGATACTGTCAAGCTGGAGGACTTCTTACTCCGACTTCTGTAACCCTCATTTTATGAGGACTAAGAGAAGTCAGACGAAGAGTGCTCTATTTTGAAATAAGTGCTGTGTAGACAGCACCAAACTTGACATAAGCTATTTCGAAATTAGCTACGCAATTGAGGTAGCTCAGTTTGTGTACCTTATTTCAAGTTAAGCCCTGCTGTGTAGATGAACCCTTAGAGGCTAATATATATATATATGATCATCTCACCTGAAGTAGTGGGCTTTGCACATGAAAGCTCATGATACTATATAGATATAGATATAGATATAGATATATACAGGGCTCGATGAACTGCAGCGAGATCTACTTGCCACCTCATTGCATGAGGAGTAACAGTTAATTCAAGGGAAGGGTTTCCATTCGAACTACACGCGGCGAGTTAAATTGGGCGACCAGCATTTTAAAATGGCAACCGGCCGCGATTATGCTAATCAAGCGCAGGATATTTAAATTCTGCACTTGATTTGCAGCTTCAGTATGCTTCATTTGCCTCCCTAGTTTGAACTGGGGGCAAGTGTAGACATACCCTAAGAGGGGATATGATAGAGATTTATAAAATCATGATTGGTGTGGAGAAAATAAATAAGGAAAAGTTATTTACTTGTTCTTATAACACAAGAACTAGGGTTCACAAAATGAAATTAATAGGTAGCAGGTTTAACTAAAGCAAAATGAAGTATTTCTTCATGCAGTGTACAGTCAACCTGTGGAACTCCTTGCCAGAGGATGTTATGAAGATCAGGGTTCAAAAAAGAACTAGATACATTCATGGAGGTTAGGTCTATCAATGGTTATTAGCCAGGATGGGTAGGAATGGTGTCCCTAGCCTCTGTTTGCCAGAAACTGGAAATGGATGACAGGGGAGGGATCACATAATGATTACCCTGTGCTGTTCGCTCCCTCTGGGGCATCTGGCACAACCCTTCCTGTTGGAACACAGGTAGGGTTGCCAGATGGTTTAACCAAAAATACCAAACACCCCCCGCTCCCAAAAAAAAACACTGGGGAAAAAATTCTGTTGAGAAAATAAAGGGGGGGAAACCAAAGTTATTGAGCAAAAAAACAAAAACAAAAACAAAAAAAACCCCCCGAGAGTGGTTAAGCTAAAAAGAAGAAAGAAAAAACAGCATGGCCCCTTTAAAAAATGCTTTTGAGGCTTTTTGGCCCTAACAGGCTGCCGGTGGCCATCCACCATGGGCCAGACAGGTCCCATGCAGAACCAGGTAAGCACCCGGTATTTTCGTTTCCTGGCCGGGAAAAATCAGAAAATACTGGACATTTTAGGTGTCCGGCATTTTTTTACCAAACAGGAGGCAAAAATACTGGACCGTCTGATTCAATACCAGACACCTGGCAACCCTAAACACAGGACACTAGACTAGATGGACCTTTGGTCCAACCCAGTATGCCCTTATGTTCTTATGAAAGGGCCACAGCAATAACAGAGGACACTTTCCTCCATTAATGGGAAATTTTCAAGATTTCCCCCATCTTTGTTAATTAATATGTTAGCTTATTCCTCATGGCCACTGCCCCACTGACAGCTTAGGAGGGAAGCAAATGCTTGAACACAGTGATCTGCATGTGCTTGCTTTTAATGTCAATAGAGAAACACAACTTCTTTATCTACGTTGGCATTTGAGTGACAAAGCTTCTGTTGTTCACAGGAGCTTATTCACCCCTCTCTCCCCTTCCCCTCCATGACAAAAGCTTTATGCTAGCATAAACAGTGCAAATGCTGCTTGTGAGACGGGTGAAAGATTATTGTCAGCAAAAGTGCCAAGGAATCATGTTTACATCGCCCAACTTGAATGATAACAGGCCTGCCAATATGGCCCTGTTGCTAAAAGCTGTGTAGTGTAGACAAAGCTGAAGACAAACTCAAATACTTTCACTAGGAGGAGTGGTAAGATACGCTCCCGCCCCTTGTGAGAAACATATTATTTGATGTTTGCAGCCTGGCCAACCCCAAGAATCATGGCTTTAAAATAACAATTACTTTAAAAAGTAATAAATGTTGCCTTTTGGGGCTGGAGCATTTAGAGATCACATCTTGGAACTCTTCTTTGGAAGCATGAGGGCCAAACACTTACTTTGAAATAAAAGCCACAATTCTTACACAGTCACAGGATTCCAGCAGCTGGGACCCTAAAACAAAATCCACCAAATATCACAAGACTCGCAATAAAATAATGAGGCTTGGCGATACTTTGTGCTCATATGTCTGCTGGGTACTGTATTCTAGAAAATATTTGTAAATCCCCAAAATGTCACATATTTTTAGTAACTATGAATATTCATCTGAACATCCCTACTGAAAAATGCAACATTTGCTACTCACTATTCAAAGCTTCCCAGTTTTAAAAGCTCTAGTCCTCCAATCAGAGCACAGTTTATTCTTCATTCATAATAACCAGTCAAAGCAAATAGATCACATGAACAAACTGCAAGCTAACTGTGATTCCAGTCAATGATGCAGGAAATACTCACAAGAACAAGTGCATTCTCTGAATCAAATTATTCCACGAACAAGTCACAAACCTAAACAAAGGCCAGAATCATCTGCTAATTTATGGACCACTAATAATTGGATCATTTCTATATGTCCAATGTAATTATGACACATCAATGCAGAAGCAAGTGAAAAGAGAAAACTGGGAAGGGACAAAACAGCATAACCAAATGGTGCTATCCAATCAGAGCAAAGGGAGCCCTGAACAAAATTAAGTGTTTACATAAATGTCCTTTTAAAAAGATATTTCCCCCCAAAGTGAAAATTCTTCTTTGTTATGTGACCAACCTGTTAAAACCTCCAGATCTACAAGGCTAATTTGAACCAGCTAGGGACTTTTGTTTCAGGTTTACCCAGAGATGTTTCGTGTACAGAGGTGTAATTTTCTAATTAGCACAGTTTAACATAAAGCAAGAAGAAACCCTAAATTAGTGCATAGGAAACCAGTTGCCATTTCTTTATATAAAAGGCAACAGAATAATCTATTTAATGAACAAGGTCTGAGATCTGGTCTACACTACACTACTCTTTCTTGCCACTTCCCTATTCGGAGTCATCAACTCTTACAGCTTCTTCCAAAACTCATGATTGTATACATGCAGATTGGCCTCTTTAAAGGCTGCTAGTATCCAGTCCATATACTAAGTCTTTGACCTCACTCTTGGTCATCTTCCATCCTTGATCATTTCATGGGCCATACTACCAATATAACGCTTAGGTCTCCACTAGTAGCCGAGCCTCTCTCAAATTGCCATCAAAGAGGGCAACCCTTGTTGGGCCCCTCATGGTTTCATTTTGTTTGCTGTCACTGAACGTCCAACCATTTGACCCTCTCAACATCTTCATGGTGGAGCGCACACTGATGTCTCTTTTGTGCCTCGCCCAGTCTCTCATCCAGACATTATGACGGGTCAAATGGCAATTTGTACACTCCACCTTCAGTTTGACTGGCGATTGTTGCTCACAGAGAAGTGGTCTTGGTTTCTACAGTCTGCGCCAATGGCTTTGGTAAAACACTGGGCATCTCCCAGGAGGCCCCATTGTCAGCAACCCCCGCTCCTAGGCATTTACACTCACTCTGCTCAGCGCTCTGCCTGCGAGCCCCTTTCTTCTCTTCTCTCAGTGCACCCACCATCTTACCGCTATTCACACCGAGTCCTGCCTGCCACTCTTTCGTGTGGGTTTACAGGCTCTCTCAGTCTTCTGTGCATATCACTGAGCCCGCAGCAAGCACAATATTTCCTGGCAGCAACCTTCGGATAGTCTCTCATCCCATCCAAGACAATTGCAAAGAAACCAGTCTTGGGCTGTAAGTAGCCTGTCTCTAAGCCATTTGCCCTAAACTGCCATGCTCGGCAGTGCCCCTAGAGCAGTGTTCCTTGTAGGATCTTCCATCCATGAGCAGAGAGGGCACCAGTATAGAGTTCTTGGGCGTTTGTTTGAATGTATGCCACTGTGGCACACAAGTTATAAATCTCTTCCTTTCCCCTCTGCTGCCATGTCTCCCTCCCTCCCCTTGCTCCCTTTGCTCCCCTGGTGCCTGCTGTTCCCCCACCCCACCCCTGCTGTCCTGGCTCCTGCCCTTCTCACTCCCCTCAGCACTCCTGAGACGTGCCCCCTTCCCGTCCTCTCTGACCCCTGCTCCTGCCTTTCTTTTCCCTGCTCTGCCCACCTCTCCTCTAGCTCCTCTCCACATCCCCTCTCCTAACACTTTCTTCTACCTACCTGCCCTGCCTCTCTCCTCTGCCCTCTGGTGTCTGCCCTCCCCACCCCTCTCATTCCCTCCCCATGTCTGCCCTTCTGCTTCACCTCCACAACCCCCCTGGCACCTGCACCTTCCCTTGCCCCCTGCACCCTCCTGGTGCCCCCC
>JANRFK010006689.1:2508533-2521205 GCA_030068395.1 Apalone spinifera
GCCCCGTCCCCTGGCTGTTCCCTCTGGGCGGTGCTGTTGCCTCCCACCATGGTGTTCAGCTAACTTCTGCGCTGCTCATCTGGGCCGCTCTGTGGGAGCAAGTGGCGCAAGTGGCCATTTGGGCCCCGCGCTCCCCATGCAGCTCCCCCGTCTTGCTCCCACGCGGCAGCCTGGCTGAGCAGCGCAGAAGTGAGCTGAGAGCCATGGCGGGAGGCAACAGCGTCGCCCAGAGGGAACAGCCAGCGTTTCAGTGTTACAGAGTCAAAGACATTGGGCTATTATATATATGATGGTTGTCAAAGCAGAAGGGAGGAGGTATCCCAGTGCAGAACTTTTCCAAACAAATGTGTATATAAACCACTCCAAATCAAAGATTTGTATTTCATGTGTATTTCATTGCATATTGCAAGAAGCCAGTGGGCACATGGGACTGGAGCTAAATCTTAGACAGGACTGGAAATAGGTGGACCTATTTGCAAAACAGCAGCTTTGGAAGTAGGGCATTTCTGAGAATCCATTTGTCTTTGCAACCAAGGTGGCAAGAGACTTATCAACTAAGAAGCATCCGAAGAAGCATCTAAGATAGACTTATGTGTAGTGCTAGGGAGGAGCCGGTGGTCGTGTTACATGTAGGTACCAATGATGTAGGGAAGGGTAGCAGAGATGTCCTGGAGGCCAAATTTAGGCTGCTAGGAAAGAGACTGAAATCCAGAACCTCTATGGTGGCATTCTCAGAAATGCTTCCGGTTCCATGTGCAGGGCCAGGTAGGCAGGCAAAGCTTCAGAGTCTTAATGCGCGGATGAGACAATGATGTAGGGAGGAGGGGTTTTAGCTTTATAAGGAACTGGGGAACCTTTTGGGATAGGGGGAGCCTATACAGGAAGGATGGGCTCCACCTAAACCATAGTGGATCCAGACTGCTGGCACTTAACATTTAAAAAGGTCGCAGAGCAGTTTTTAAACTAAGAGATGGGGAAAAGCCGATTGGTGTGGAGGAGCACGTGGATTGGACAGAGACATCTCTTAGAGGAGAATCTATTGATAGCGATTCTCTAGGTTTCAGTCAGGAGGAGAGGATGGAAGAGGATAAAGTATGGGCCAGATCAGATGAAAAACATTCACATAAAAAAGAATCTGACACATCAGAAAAGGGCAGACAAATAAACAGAGACAAGTTTTTAAAGTGCTTATACACAAAGGCTAGAAATCTAAAAAATAAGATGGGTGAACTAGAGTGCCTCATGTTAAAGGAGGATACTGATCTAATAGGCATCACAGAAACCTGGTGGAGTGGGGACAATCAATGGAACACAATCATTCCAGGGTACAAAATATATCGGAAGGACAGAACAGGTCATGCGGGTGGAGGAGTGGCACTATATGTGGGTATGTCTACACTAGCGCGTTAGTTCGAGCTAGGTAGGGTAATTAGGGCAAGCGGAGTTGCAAATGAAACCTGGGATTTAAATATCCCGGGCTTCATTTGCATGTGCCTGGGCACCACCATTTTTAAATCCCCCTTAGTCCGAACTCTGTGCCCACTGCTACACGCGGCACGGAGTAGGTAGTTCAAATTAAAGATCCTAATTCGAACTACCATTACTCCTCATTCCACGACTAAGGGGGATTTAGTTCCTCATTCGGACCTAAAGAAAATTTAGAATCAAATGAAGTAAAAATCTTAAATGAATCAACATGTTCCATAGAATCGCTATGGATAGTAATTCCCTGCTCTAATAAGAATATAATAGTAGGGATCTATTATCGACCACCTGACTATGACAGTAATAGTGACTATGAAATGCTAAGGGAGATTACAGAGGCTATCAAAATAAAGAACTCAATAACAGTTGGGGATTTCAACTATCCCCATATTGACTGGGTACATGTCATCTCAGGACAAGATGCAGAGACAAAATTTCTTGATACCTTAAATGACTGCTTCTTGGAGCAGCTGGTACAGGAACCCACAAGGGGAGAGGCAATTCTCGATTTAGTCCTGACTGGCGCGCAGGATCTGGTCCAAGAGGTAACTATAACAGGACCATTTGGAAATAGTGACCATAATATAATAACATTTAACATTCCTGTGGTAGGAAGAACACCTCAGCAGCCCAGCACTGTGGCATTTAATTTCAGAAAGGGGAACTATGCAAAAATGAGGTGTCAAATCTGAGGACTTGTCACAGATTGAATTTACGCAAGAGGGCTTTTGCCTGAGCAGGAACGTCATTGTATTTGCGCAAGAACACTGACAATCTTACATTAGATCGTCAGTGTTCTTGCGCAAATTCAAGCGGCCAGTGTAGATAGCTGGCAAGTTTTTCTGCAAAAGTGGCCGCTTTTGCGGAAAAACTTGCCAGTCTAGACGCAGCCTTAGAGTTCTTTGAAGGGTCAACAAACATGTGGACAAGGGGGATCCAGTAGATATAGTATACCTAGATTTCCAGAAAGCCTTTAACAAGATCCCTCACCAAATGTTCTTATGTAAATTAAGGTGTCATGGGATAAGAGGGAAGATCCTTTCGTGGATTGAGAACTGGTTAAAAGACAGGGAACAAATAGTAGGAATAAATGGTAAATTTTCGGAATGTAGAGGGGTTCCCCAAGGGTCAGTGCTAGGACTAATGTTATTCAACATAGTCATAAATGATCTGGAGAAAGAGGTAAACAGCGAAGTGGCAAAGTTTGCAGACAATACTAAACTGCTCAAGGTAGTTAAGACCAGAGCAGACTGTGAAGAACTTAAAAAAGATCTCACCAAACTAAGTGACTAAGCAACAAAATGGCAAATGAAATTTAATGTGGATAGATGTAAAGTAATGCACATTGGAAAAAATAACCCCAACTATACATATAATATGATGGGGGCTAATTTAGCTACAACTAATCAGGAAAGAAATCTTGGAGTCATTGTTGATAGTTCTCCAAAGACGTCCACGCAGTGTGCAGAGGCAGTCAAAAAAGCAAACAGGATGTTAGGAATCATTAAAAAAGGGATAGAGAATAAGACAGAGAATATCTTATTGCCCTTATATAAATCTATGGTACGCCCACATCTTGAATACTGTGTACAGATGTGGTCTCCTCACCTCAAAAAATATATACTGTCATTAGAAAAGATTCAGAGAAGGGCAACTAAAATTATTAGGGGTTTGGAATGGGTCCCATATGAGGAGAGATTAAAGAGACTAGGACTTTTCAGCTTGGAAAAGAGGAGACTAAGGGGGGATATGATAGAGGTATATAAAATCATGAGGGGTGTGGAAATGTGAATAAGGAAAAGTTATTTACTTGTTGCCGTAATATAATAAGTAGGGGCCACCAAATGAAACTAATGGGCAACAGGTTTAAAACAAATAAAAAGAAGTTCTTCTTCACACAGCGCATAGTCAATCTGTGGAACTCCTTGCCCGAGGAGGTTGTGAAGGCTAGGACTATAACAGGTTTTAAAAGAGAACTAGATACATTCATGGAGGTTAAGTCCATTAATGGCTATTAGCCAGTATGGGTAAGGAATGGTGTCCCTAGCCTCTGTTTGTTAGAGGATAGAGATGGATGGCAGGAGAGAGATGGCTTGATCGTTACCTGTTTGATTCACTCTCTCTGGGACATCTGGCATTGGCCACTGTTGGCAGACAGGGTACTGGGCTTGATGGACCTTTGGTCTGACCCAGTATGGCCATTCTTATGTTCTTATGTTCTTAAGATCATCAGCTGATTCTTTCCTCTCTGAGTGCGAAGCTACTGCCAGACACATTAGACTTCTACACATCGGGAGCACAAAATATAGTTGCTCAGAGTGCTATGCTAGTAGAGCACTGAGATACAGAAGAATTGGTGTTAATGTCATGGACATTTCAGGGAGTGGAGAAAAGCAATAGAAATCAAATGATCTTCCTCCATCGTCTTCTGCATTTAGCAATTCTCCCATCAGGAGTACACTTCCTGCTTCTCTCAATGTTAAAAAATTGGCAGTGCTCAAAAGCATCTACGGGTTCAAATGAAATTCAGCTTGTTTTTCTGGTAGGCTCCATTTGGTCTCCATGATCTGACTGCCTTGTGCCAAGTATGCATCATGCCATCATGAAGCTCAGGCGTGTCTATGCAAGCTTTCCCAGTCATCCCTTCCATTCAGGTTAATGGGCTGAATTCAAGCATATGATAAGAAACATATGAATAGGGGATGTTGACAGTTCGTGGTTTAGTTACACACTAATACACACATAACTCAGGGTATGTCTAGACTGCATTCCTCTGTCGGCAGAGGGATGCAGATTAGACAGGTCGACATTGCAAATGAGGCAGGGATTTAAATATCCCATGCCTAATTTGCATTAAAAATGGCTGCCATGTTTTGCCAACTCAGCACTTTGTTGGCAAAAAGTGGCAGTCTAGAGGGGGATCTGTTGAGAAAGAAAGCTTTTTTTGACAGATACCTTATGCCTCCTGCATATTTAAATCCCTGCCTCATTTGCAATGTCGACCTGCCTAATCTGCATCCCTTTGCCGACAGAGGCATGCAGTCTAGACATACCCCCATTGTTATGTGGGGCTGGATTCAAAACCAGGGTAGGGAGGTGAAAGTCTATGTAGATGAGGAGTTGCTGCTCATCCCTTCATATGACGACTCAAGAGCCTCAGAATAATCGGATATTTTTGCCATTGGAAATGCTTGTGCATTTAAAGGATGGCACCACTCATGTTTCTATTTGAGATTTGCCATGACATTCATTAATGGCCCAGTTCAGTATGTCAGCATCCCAGCAAGAGTCTGAATGGCCAAGTACAGTCATGCTGTGTATGCTTATCTATGATGAGATGTCTTTGTACAGGTGTGGATGGGTGACAAAATCCTGTTGATATTACAAACCCCTGCTCATGTAATCTAAGCCACCAGCGAAGATGCAGTCTGATTCCATGGCAATAGAAGAGGCAAAGCATACTGATAAGATGGAACGTGGGTTAATTTACAAAATGACATGCAGAAAAAATAACATGAATTTCTTCTTTCATTATCATGAAGGCATCTGGTAGGCATCCTGACCTCTTCATTAGTATGGATTTTCAGTTGATTTCAATAAAAGTCAGATCAGTGGGAGAACCCTAGTAAGGTTTGCACTTGCTCTCAAAATCTACAGGAAGCAAAATAGCTGTGGAGAATCGAAATAGCAAGGATTTTTCACTGAGTGATTTGTATTAGTCACAAAACTGTCAAACTGTGTTATTTATTTTTTAGCTGTACAGGGATTTCTAGTTTAACTCAAGAGAAGAAGAAGAGTATAGATCTGGAGGTATTTTTAGTACAGCCTCCTATGACAGAAGTTGTAGTGTATGCATGTCACAAAAAGGACATATATTCTCAGTGATATGCACAATTTACAGGGCAGCTAAGGACATTGAAACAGGAGACGTACATGTATAAGATGGTGGTACAGAGAATGCATGGATGCATTAGAAGACATGCCAGATGTGATGCTAGGTGCTGTACAATTACCAGGGCCAAACAGCAAAATCAAGCCTCAACCCATTCCCTTTTTCCTGACTCCAAATCCCCAGGAACTCCTCGTGCACACAGCACACTCATTGTGCACCCTAGGTGCCAGGTGTGACTGTGATGGTTTATCCCTTGACTTCTGCTCACTTGAGTCCTTTTGCCATAGCAACTAAAACAGTCTGTCTGTCAATTAATGTGTATAGTGCTCCTCACCACTCTCCTTAAAGCCTTTTTCCCAGAGAGCAAATTCTATGGCAAGAAAACAATTGAGGTGAGAGAGTCCAAGAGCAGCAGAGCAAATGCAATGTGCCAATGACAACTGTCTAGAATGTTAGTTAATGGCTGGTTCTTGAAGGCTGCAGCCATAATAATATTGCAATCTTCCCAACACCCCTCGTTTGAAAGAAGAATCAATAGCTATGCATATTTGTAACTGGTTTCACTGCAATTCAGTGTATCTAGAATATAAAATCTAGATGGCTTGCTTGCAAGTTACACTTCTCATATCGTCACTAGAAGAGTCTATGGTTTTATTTTGTGTATCTGCACCCCATTAGGTTCAGTACCTATAGCAATGTATAAGGCCTACTCAGTAGTCGCAGGGCCAACAACTTGATAGTATGCTTCCAGTCACATCTGGTTCTTAATAGACTCCTCATCAAGTCTTTCTTTATGGCTGCAGAGGTTGCACCTAGCTGAACCCACTGTGCTGTTGTACAACTTGCCAAGCTACCTTGTCTCTCCCTGCTGCTTGTAGTCGGATCCCACTGGCATTGGAGGAATTGCGGGCATCATGATTAAAGCATCTGTACTAATTCCTTCCAGATCCAAATGGCAAGGTCTGATGTGTATCAGCTCCCTGCAGCCATGAATAATGTCATTGTAAATGCTTTCAGCGCCCGTTTGAATCATCTTAATCCTGGCCAGTGAGCCTGCTGCAAATATGAATGAGTTGCTCGCTAGAGCAGCTGTGCATCTTAGCCATGAAACAAGCAGTGTGATTTCCACTGCTGCTTCTTTCCAGTTGTAATTCTCTGTGCAGACAAACAGGTGTTATTAGTACACTTGGTGGTGGATACAATAGATAACACTTGCACTAAGGAGTAATTTTTAGCTTGAGTGCAAGCAGGGAGTGACTTGTCCGGGTTTGGAAGTTACAGGTGGCCTTTGCTAGTTGTTTGCATGACTATAATGAATAGTCAGTAACCACCGTTTGCCTTGGCAACCAACACAAAGCCCCGTTGCCGGCATTTGCAAAGACCTTGATTTTTTGGCCTCCTCTTGCATCTGCCAGATCACAGATTCTGCATGTACTCTGTTCCCTGCCAGAGCAATTTCTTCTCTTCCTTTTAAAAGCCATGCTATGACTGACAATGAGTCTAAGTGCTTTGCTTCCAGAAGGTCCAGGATGGAAAGGAAGCAGCAACTGGAACTTGCTTTTTGTTTCGGCAGCAGCAGATTCCAGCAGATGCTCCCCACTTCTGTGAAAGGGAAAGAACTCGGGGTGACAGTCTTATAAAAGCTGCCTCCCGTCTGTTTTCATCCCAGCATGACTTTTCCACTGCTGGCTCTTCAGGGTTTGCACCACCATTCAATGTTTATAGGTTTGTGTTGTTGGATGACCTCAGAAGAGAGGAATATCAGCTGCCTAGGCAGTCCAGCCCATGCATTGGGCACCACTTGTTAAAGTTTGGTCTGCTTTGAAAAGTGGTGGCACTTGCTTCCTTTGCAGCTTCATCCCCCAGCAGCTGACTCCTGGCACTAACTAGTTTTTCACTGATTTTTACTCCCATTAGCCTTGTAAAGACTATGGGGGTTATGGGTCAGCTCTTTATTGTGCAACATCTGCAAGAATTGTTCTTCAACTCACACTTGTGCAAATTAGGCCTTTAGTGACTACTCCAGTGGTCACTAAGGGTGTGTCTAGACTACAGGGATTTTTTGAAAACAGTAGCCTTTTTTCAAAAAATCTTTACCTGGGTCTAGACTGCCACCGCGTTCTGTCGACAGTAAATTGACAGAACGCGGCGGTTTTGTCGACGGCAGTAAACCTCGTTTTATGAGGAATAACGCTATTTTTGACAGAGATCGGTCGAAAAAAGGGAAGTGTGGATGCGGGGAAGTTTTTTTGTTGAAAATAAAGGCATCCAGGAAGAAGTCCTGGTGGACGCTCCTGCCAGACCTTTCATCTCTGTTGTTCCTGCCTGTAGCCATCTTTTAAAGCCACAGGCACCCAGGAGTAGCATTGTGGCAGCAAGCCAGCTCCAAACAGGACCCTGACTGCTGAGCTCATGCTGGTAGGGCCACTCAGAGCCATGTCCCAGGGTCAAGCCCCCCCGAGACCTTCCAGGGACACATCCCCACAAGAAGCCAGGGGCACCAAACGCTGGGCACCCTCCTGGTCTGGCCCCGAGATCAAAGCCCTCTTGGGACTCTGGTCTGAGGTCCTCTGATCTTAAGTCTCTTCAGGCACTGCAGTCCAAGAGGAGGGATGCAGACATTTATGCCAGAATGGCTGATGGCCTTGCCAAAAAAGGTCACCACCCCCACACACTGGAGCAGGTCAGGGCAAAGGTCAAGGAGCTGCGGTAGGGGTATGTTAGAGCCCATGAGCGCAGCTCCCGCTGTGGGGAAACCTATTATGAGAACCTGGACCGGATCCTGGGGGCAGGGGAATCCCTGCTTCTGGAGAGAGTTGTGGAGTCTGGGGTGGAGACCCCTATGCAGCAGTGGCCGCAGCTCCAGGGTAAGACCCCAGAGGACCAGCAGCTCCAAGAGGAGGAGGAGGAGGAGGAGGAGGAGGAGGACACCAGCAGGAACACAGTGACCCTGACGCCAGACACCCAGACGCAGGAGGCTTCCCAGACAATTTCGGACACCGGGGAGGAACATCAGGTGAGTGCTATGAGGGTCCAACACACACAAGGCAGGGGAGGCGGAAGCAAAGTGGATGGTGCAGTACTGTGACATGTCATGCTGATCACAGCCTGGGGGGAAGGCACAGACATGGCTGACCTCAGGAAGGGCCGTCCTATCCCTGCACCCACATGGCTGCAAGGCACCACCTGCTCCTGCAGACACTGATGCTGACATGGGTACAGGCATGGGTTGGGGACCCTGCGATTGCCACACAGCTTCAGGCCTCTCAGCAACCTGTGGGAACCCCAACTGTGGCCTGACACTTATCTGTGCTGCTTAGCCATGGGGTGTGTGTGTGGGGGGGGGGAGGATGGTGGCTTGCACACCTTCTGGGCTGCAGGGAGGCCATGGCTGCTGCCCAGGCTACACCACACCTTGCTGAGACCACATGAGCATCCCCTGACCCGAGAGGACAGGCACTGACTGCTGAGAAGGAGGGCACGCCCTCTCAGGGAAAGTGTGAGCATGAATGACTAACGACTTTTCGCTCTTGTCCTCCACAGCTGGACCAGCTGTCCAGGAGGGGAGTTTCACATCTGTCCCACCACCCAGATGGCTGCAGGGAACCTGTCGGCACTGGCGCACATATTTGGACCTGGTGCGCCAGCACATCTTGGTCCTGCAAGGGATGCCGGAGACATTTAACCAGAGGATGCAGGCAGAGGCACAGTGGCGCAGTCGCTTGCTGGACGAGTTTGTGCAGCAGCGCATCACTATTTGCACTGCTATCCGGGAGGCCATGGCCTTCCCCGGTCCTGTGCCTGTTCCTGCTCCTCCTGCTCAGCATGCTCCCCCTGCCCTCCCCTCACCCCTACCTCCCCTGCTCCTCCTCACCCCCTGCCATCTCAGACCCAGGTACAGCCCTATCTCCCGCCCAACCCGCTACCGTCCCAGCCCACATGCAGAGCTGTCTCCAAGCAGGCCTCTGCAGCCAAGGTGGCAGGGGCTTGTCATCCAGGCAGAACCCTCAGTCCTGAGCCTCCCTCTCCGCTCCCAGGTTGACATCCCCCTTCCCACCTGTGAGAGTCTGCAAGGGAAGCACTTTACTTTGTTAACAAACAATTTATTTTTTGGACCAAAAGAGTTTTATAGTTTTTGAAACACTCAACATTGAAATAAACTGTCAACATGTCTTCAACAATACCTGTCTCTGTTCTCAGTACAATGTGAATGTGGGGCTGTAAGAGGATTTGTGGGGGGAAGGCACTGGGGGCATGGGGCAATCCCACATTTGGAAGGCTCTGGGGAAACTCATCGGGATCCTTGGGAGAATTGCTCCCTCAGGGCTTCCCGAATGCAATCCCAGCTGGTGGGCTTGCCGGATGGCAGCTGTCCAGGGCTGCTCAAAGTGCCTCCCCTCCACATCAGCCAATGTCACCCACGCTGGGAGGAAGGCCTCCCCTTTCCTCTCCACTAGGTTGTGCAGCACACAGCATGCAGCAACCACATCGGGGAAGTTTTGTTCCCCCATGTCCAGCCGAGTGAGCAGGCATCTAAACCTGCCCTTCAGTCAGCCAAAGGTGCACTCCACCTTGAAGTGAGCCCGATTCAGGTGAGAGTTAAATTGTTTCCTGCTCGCATCCAGTGAATGGTTTCATGAGCCAGAGCATAAGGGGGCATGCTGCGTTGGCCACGATGTATGTAGGCATTTGCACATCTCCGACTGCATAGTTTTGCTCCAGAAAGAATGTCCCAGCCTTCAGCCTGCGGTACAGGTATGAGTTCTGGAAGATGCGGGCATCGTGTGCCCGGCCTGACCACCTGACATAAATGTCTGTGAATTGTCCCCGGCGGTCGATCAGGGCCTGCAGCACCACAGAAAAGTAGCCCTTTCTGTTAATATACTGGGCTGCTCGATGGGGTGGTGCGTGGATCGGGAGGCACGTCCAGTTGAGTGCTCCACCACAGTTCGGAAATCCTAGCCCTGCAAATCCGGGCACGATGGTATCCAGGTCTCCGAGGCGGACAGTCTTGTGAAGCAGCTCCGAATTGATGGCCGTCTGCACCTGCAGAAAGGGACAAATAGAAACACATATAACAGGACATTAGAGGAGTTGCATGAGCTGATGGGAGGTGCTTCCCCACCCCTCCCCTCCCAGACTCCAAGAGCTCCGCCTCAGGCAACCCCACTCCCACACCATGGCAGGGTGAGGCCAGGAGGACTTCTACCACTGCCACCCCCATTCCCCATTCCCTCTGCCCGGTCCTGACTGCCCCCCTCAACCCTATGGACTGTCCCCAGAGAGTGACTTACCTCCATCAAGACTGCCCAAACAGTACTGCCAAACTGGTGTCCCACAGAGTGGTAGCTGTCGGTGGTGGCCAGCTTCCAGAGGGCAATAGCGACCCACTTCTCCAGGGAGATGGCGGGCCGCAAGTAGGTGTCCTGGCATTGTAGGGCAGGGGCGAGCCAGGCACACAGCTCCTGGAAGGTGGACTTCTGCATATGGAAGTTTCAGAGCCAAGCCTCCTCATCCCACTGCTCCATAACAAGCCGGTCCCACCAGTCTGAATTGGTGTCCAGCCTCCAAACTCACCTCTGCAGGAATAAGTTCGGCAGCAAGGGCAGTGTGGCTGCAGCCCGAGCCATAGAATCATAGAACCATAGAGCTGGAAGAGACCTCAGAAGGTCAAGTCCAGCCCCCTGCCCAAAGCAGGATCAATCCCAACTAAATCAACCCAGCCAGGGCTTTGTCAAGCTGAGACTTAAACACCTCTAGGGATGAAGACTCCGTTACTTCCCTAGGTAACCCATTCCAGTGCTTCCCCACTCTCCTACGGTATGTCTACACTACAGCACTAATTCGAACTAACTTAATTTGAATTAGTGATTTCGAAATAAACTAATTTGAATTAGTGCATCTAGACCTAAAAACGAAATCAAATTAGCGTTTTGCTAATTTGAACTAGCATGTCCACACTGAGCGGACCCTGAACTGAAGTTAAGGCTGGCCGGAACCAGTGCCGGCAGGGCATCAGGTTAGGACTTAGAGTGTGGAGCTGCTGCCTCAGGCTAGCCGAGGGCTGTGCTTAAAGGGACCCGACCCCCCCACTCCGGACAGACAGTTCTCAGGGTTCCCTGATTGCTTGTCTAACTCGATGAGGGACAACAAAGCAGTCCTGTCTTTGAGTGCCCACGCTCGGCACATCACAGTACTAGGCCATCAGCCTGGCTTCACTTGCCACAGGCTGCCATCCAGGGGGGTCAATTGGGGGGCTGTCAGGATCCCCTGCAGGACAGCTTTCACCCCGAGGAGCCCACAGAGCCACCCCAGTCCTCCCCATCGGAGGCTCATGCCCCATTCCTCCCTCACCTCCTTCCACTTACCCCTCCCTACCTCCCCTTCCATGATGTAAAAAATAAAGGACACGTGTTCAAAAATAGAAACTCTCTTTATTTAACAAACCTGGGGGGGGGGGATTAACCTCTGGGGAGACTGGGAAAAGAAGGTGGGAGAGGGAATGGGAGAGGGGAGGGGGAAACCTGGGAGGAAGGAGCTGGAAGGGGGGGAAGAAGGAGGAGGGGAAGTATAAAACTATGGTATGCCATATCTTCAGTACTGTGTACAGATGTGGTCTCCTCACCTTTAAAAAAAATATTTTGGCCTTGGAAAGGGTTCAGAAAAGGGCAACTAAAATGATTAGGGGTTTGAAACAGGTCCCATATGAAGAGAGGCTAAGGAGACTGGGACGTTTCAGCTTAGAAAAGAGGCAACTGAGGGGGGATATGATAGAGGTCTATAAAATCGTGAGTGGTGTGGAGAGGGGGAATAAAGAAAAGTTCTTCATTAGTTCCCATAATATAAGGACTAGAGGACACCAGAATGAAATTAATGGGCAGCAGGTTTAAAACTAATAAGCAACAGTTCTTCTTCACACAGCACATAATCAACCTGTGGAACTCCTTGCCACATGAGGCTGTGAACGCCAGAACTATAACAGAGTTTAAAGAGAAGTTAGATAAATTCATGGAGGTTGGGTCCATGGAGTGCTATTAGCCAGGTGATAGGAATGGTGTCTCTGGCCTCTGTTTGTGGAAGACTGGAGATGAATGGCACGAGACAAATCACTTGGTCATTGTCTTCGGTCCATCCTCTCCGGGGTACCTGGTGCTGGCCACTGTTGGCAGACAGGCTACTGGGCTAGATGGACCTTTGGTCTGACCCAGTACGGCTGTTCTTATGTTCTAAGCTAAGGGCTCAGGTCTCACTGGACCAACTTGATTTTCATGCAAACCTGCTCCTGGGTTCGCATG
>JANRFK010006689.1:2538090-2548371 GCA_030068395.1 Apalone spinifera
GGTAGTTCAAATTAAAGCTCCTAATTCGAACTACTGTTATTCCTCCTGCAAGGAAAGGAAATGCAAAACCCTCCAGTTTTGTGGGTTTCAAATTTCTATTACGCTGCACACTGCCCTGGTTTGCAACAGTGCGAGTGGGAGTTTAGTTTACTTGAAAACAGTTTCCACAGAGATTTAAACCCTCATGGACTTATGTTTTGTATTAACTGCCTAAATTTTCAACTCAGATTTGACCAGAGACAGGAAGAGAAAACACATTGCATAGAGAGACTGTTGCAGTTCAGTATCTTGAATCACTCACCATCTGCGTCTTGGATTATGTGAAAAGAAGCTTTACCCAGCGCATAGTCCCTGGCAGTAAAATTGTCTGGTTTGGAGAAGCAGCCAGGAGATGAACTCCAAAGAGCTGAATATGCAGCAAACTACAGAGCCCTTTTTTGGCAGGCAACCACCCTGGGAATGGCAGTTTCATTATTTTACTCCCGCCTCTGTAATATGAATGATAGCAGCTCTCCCGCCTTGTTCAAAGCAGCCAAGACTACGTTGAAATCATCAGTCCTCAGCCAGAGCCAGCAGTAAATAATACTTGCCAGTTATGATAGAGGGCAGAGGAGAGGTAAGCTATCTGGAATATTGCACATATTTCTTCTCAAAGCTCTTGTCCAAAGTAGCAGGAAGAAGTATTTTAACCAGTATTTGCCATGCCCACAGAAACATGCAATACTTTCATAAGAACATATGAATGACCATAATGAATCAGGACAATAGGCCATCTAGTTGAGTATCCTGTCTTCTGATAGTGGACAAGGTCAGATGCTTCACAGGGAATGAAAGAACAGGGCAAATTTCAAGAGATTCTTTCCCTGTTGTCCAGTCCTGATTTTTGGCTGTCAGAGGTTTAGAGACACTGTGAGCATAGTGTTGCTCCCTGTGGACCTGTCCTTCATGAACTTATTCTTTTGTGAACCCAGTCAGACTTTTGGCCTTCACAGCACCTCCGGCAATGAGTTCCACAGGTTGACTGTGTGTCATCCTTTGTTTGTTTTAAACCTCTGCCTATTAATTTCATTGGCTGAGCCTAGTTCTCGTGTTATGAGAAGTAGTATATAGCACTTGCCTGTTTACTTTTTCCACCCAGTCATTATTTTATTGATCTCACTCATATCTCTCCTGGTCTGATATAGTCATCTCTTTTCTAAGCTGAACAGTCTCAGACTTTTTAATCTCTCTTTATACAGAAGCTGTTTCAGCCCCCTCATCATTTTTGTTGATGCTCTCTCTTTTGAGGTAGGGTGACAAGATCACTATGCAATATACAAAGTGTGAGCACCACGGATTTATACAGAGCCATTATGATACTTTCTCTCTTATTAGCTAACATTTTCCTAATGATTTCTAACACTCCATTCATGTTTTTAATTGCTGCTTCATACTGACCTCCTTTTAGAAAAACGGATGGGAGTTTTTTGACCACTCTGTTTCTCCTAATCACACAATAATGCCGAACATGAAGCAAGGCCTGTCTGTCCCCAACAGGAGTGTTGTGAGCAAGACACGAGAAGTCATTTTTCTGCTCTACTCTGCGCTGATTAGGCCTTAGTTGGAGTTTTGTGTCCAGTTCTGGGCACCACATTTCAAAAAAGTTGTGGAGAAGTTGGAGGGGATCCAGAGAAGAGCAACAAAAATGATTAAAGGTCTAGAAAACATGAGCTATGAGGGAAGACTGAAAGAATTGGGTTTGTTTAGTTTGAAAAAGAAGAGACTTAGAGGGGACAAGATAGCGGCTTTTAAATATCTAAAAGGGTGTTACAAAGAGGAGGGGAAAAATTGTTCTCCTTAATCTCAGGACAGGACAAATCTTAAATTGCAACAAGGGAGGTTTAGGTCGGACATTACAGAAAACTTCCTAATTATCAGCGTACTTCAGCACTGGAATAAATTGCCTAGGAAACATGTGAAATCTCCATCACTGGAGATATTTAAGAGCAGGTTAGTCAGACACCTCTCAGGGATGGTCTAGATCAGATTGGGCAATAATTTTGGAGGGGGGTCACTTCACAAATTTCAGAAGTGGCCATGGGTCAACCTGGAAGGGGCGGAGCCTCGAGCAGAAAGGGGCAGGGTTGAGAACTACCCTGCCAAGAGCTTTGCTTGGCCTGGGGTCCCTGCCCTCTGGACTTCTAGACCTTGAGCAAATGGGAGGGTCCTAGGAGCTAGCCTCCTTGTGGAGTTGTCTGGGGTGGAGGCTATGAATTCGCATAACAGCGCTGGCAGCTCCTGGCCCCACTGTTAACCTGTTGCCTGGCAGCTGCCCAGCAGGCACAAGCCCTTTGAATAGAAGCTCCCAGGCAATGGGCCAGGGGGACTAAGAGCTGCGAGACCTTTCTGGCCAGGTGGAGGGTACAGGAACAAGGGAGGGTGGTGGAGCAAGCTAGAGGTACCAAGTCTTGGGGGGAAGGAAGTGAGGGGATTGGAGTTGAGGAGTCTGAGCATCTGAGGGGACCTTACCTGGCTTCATGATCTCTTGAAGCAACGGCTGCAAACACGCTGTCCCAGGCACCCCAGAGGACATGCAATGCAAGGCTGGCCCTGGAAGCTGGAGGCACCGCTGCTGCGGCCATGAGGTCTGGGGCCGACCCCAGAGGCACTGCTGCTGGGTGGCCATGTGGTCTGAAGCCATCCTGGAGGCACCGCTGCCATGTGGCCACACACTCCAGGGCAAGACCTGGAGGCCAGAGGCACTGCTTCTGCATGGCCAGATAGCTGGGGCTGCGGCACCTCCGGTCCTTGCCAAGGCAATGCTGAGGAGCCTCAGCCCCAGCGCTGCCTCCTCCCACCACAGCCTAACCTTCTGCTGGGAGGAGGGAGTGCTCTCCAGTGGTTGCGTGGGGGAGGATGGGCGGAGCTGAACTTCCTCCCCCATAGTGCTGAAAATCAGCATGCATGCCAGGTTGCTGACCCCTGCACTATGGGGCAGGGCCTGGAATTGCCTTGAGGGCCGGATCCAGCCCGCTGAGAGGCTTTTGCCCACCCCTGGTCCAGATGGTGCTAAATCCTGCAGTGAGTACAGGGAACTGGATTTGATGACCTCTTGAGGTCCATTCCAGTTCTGGTACTCTATGAGTCTATGAGTCTGATTCACAGGTTCAGACCAGACTGGACTGTACAGACCCTGCAACCTTCCATTCTGCTTCATCCTCTCTGATCTGCTGCAAACCTGCCAGAGTGGCACCTGGAAAGGAACAAAAGCTTTTATGCTGATGGTACAACAGAATGGGAGGCAGCCAGACATGGGGACCCAGCACAGAGGCTCTTTGGAAAGGCAGGAAGGGGAAGGTGAGACTAGCAGTCATAAAAGTCTGACTTTCAATGCTGGAGCATAGTGCCAGCACTGTATTAACTGCTGGACTGTGCAGTATTTGTCCTCTCCTCCTTCTGGCTGGGGCTGTGCATAGCTGTAGTATCCTACAAGAGGCTAAGGGAGAAATTGCGTATGGTGTTTGCTACAATTCAGAGCAACTGCACCTGTAGTTGCCCCCTATCGTTCAGCCTGTTTCCTATCTCCTAATGTCAGTGCTGCTTGCAACACCCCTAAACCTTAGTCGCAACCCCCAAGTAAACACTGAGATGCACAATATAAGGTACTTTATACAGATATAGTTGCATCCACCTTAGAGTTTACAGCAGAAAAATCACAGAACTACATGAAAAAGTGAAACTGGTATAAAAACGACACACAGTCCTGTGGCACCTTAGGGTATGTCTAGATGCAGTCTAGACGTACCCATAGAGACTAACAATTATATTAGGTCATGAACTTTCATGGGTAAAACCCACTTCATCAGATGAATTGGAGAGGAAATTAAAGAATCCAGGGTATATATAACAGCAAAGCAGTTACTTGTCAGTTGTCGGATCCATGTTAACGAATCTAATTAAGTCCGATTCATGCCATTTGATGTGTAAAAGCAAATATCAAAGGCAAGGGAAATTGCCTTTGTAGTGTGCTAGCCAGTTAATATCTTTATTCAAGCCCAGTTGTTAGTGTGGAACTTGTAAATAAACTCCAGGTCAGCTGTTTCCCTCTGTATTCCTTTGTAGAAGGTGGCTACTTTTACATCCATTATTGAATGTCCAGGGTGGTTAAAATGTTCCCCTGCAGCAGGGATGGTGAACCGCAGGCCCAGGGGCCAGATGTGGCCCTCAGCTTGCCTAGATCTAGCCCCCGATGCTGAGGGTCCCCTCTAGCATTGGGGAGCCTGAGCTGGTGCTCCAGCCCCTCTGCTGCCTCCTCGGAGGCTGGAGTGCAGAAAATCTACTAGGCTGGGCCCCCCCCAGGCTCTGGTGTGTGAGGGGAATGTGGGGAGTCTTTTTTCTTCTCGGTCAGGGGCCACAGTGAGAGGTTTTTTTTCCCACTTCTCTCACTTGTGCATGGCCTCTCACTGATTTTTCTGTGGGTCAGTGGCCCCCAACACTAAAAAAGGTTCCCCGCTCCAATATGTGGAACGAGGTTTACCGGTAGTTCGAATTAGAGATCCTAATTCGCACTACCTACTCTGTGCCGCGCGTAGCCGCGGGCATGGAGTTCGGACTAAGGGGGATTTAAAAATGGCAGCGCCCGGGAAGATGCAAATGAAACCCCGGATATTTAAATCCCAGGCTTCATTTGCAATCCCGGTTGCCCTCATTTGCCTACCTAGCTCGAACTAACGAGCTAGTGTAGACATACCCATATATATTTGGCTATGTCTAGACTACGGGGGTTTTCTGGGATACCTCTCCGCCGCATACAGGGAATGCGTCTGCTCTTCTGCTTTTTTTTTTGAGGAAGAGCAGATGCGCTCTTTTGGAAGCCCTGTCTTCCTCCTCCCACAAGGACGAAGGGCTCTTCTGAAAGAGGGTTTTTTCCCAAAATTTGCCCAGTATAGACAGGCCAAATTTTGGAAAAGCCTCTTCCAAAAAAACTATTGGAAAAAGGTATGCCAATTGCGGAGTGCAATTGGCGTACCTTTTTCTGATAAAGGCTCATAGTGTAGACATAGCCCTGTAGTATAGACAATTAGGAAGCCTTAGTCTCTAAGGTATCATAGGACTGTTCATTGTGTTTTAAGTTTCAGACTGAAACAGTTACACCCCTCAGTCTTGGTATAAAAACAGTGTAGACAAAGTCTTTACCCTCACATCACCTTCTCCAAGGGTGTATCTACACTGCACCGTTATTTTGAGATAACTAGTATTATTTCAAAATAACAATGTGAGCTTCTATACAGCCATTCCGCTATTTCAAAACAATTTCAAAATAATGGATGGCTTATTCCAAAATCTGTAAACCCCATTCTACAAGGAATAACACCTATTCTGAAATAGCTATTTCAAAATAAGGCGGGTATAAATGCTCCATTGCTGCTATTTCAAAATAGCCCCTCACCAGGGCCATTCTAAGTTATTCCTTCCCAGTGCCTCCTTGGGGCTTTAAATCAAGATAGCGTATCTACATTAGGGAAGCCTGCCTCAGACTAATTTTGAGGCTTCCCTGCAGTGTATATGTGCTATTTTGAATAAGCTATTTTAAAATAATTATTACAGAATAGCTTATTTTGAAATAAGTGTGCAGTGTACACAGCATGCATTGTTTTGGAATAAATGATATTATTTCGAAATAACTTCTTACTCCAACTCCTGTAACCCTCATTTCATGAGGAGTAAGGGAAGTTGAAGGAAGAGTATACGTCCTTTGACTTCCTGCTCTGTAAATAGCGTCAAAAGCCCAATTAAGATATTTCAACTTCAGCGATGCAATTGATGTAGCTGAAGTTATGTACCTTAATTCAACTTTTACCCTGCCGTGTAGACGTGCCCTTATAACAGTGCATTAAAACATCAAGGCCTGGTCTACAATAGGGAGTTATTTTGAAATAACTTCCCTTATTTTGAAATAATAAGTGGAGCATCCACACTACTAAGCCTGTTATTTCAAATAAGGGGCTGATTATTTCAAAATAATGACTCCTGCTTTCCACGAGGAATAACACTTATTTCAAAACAGTTGTTTCGAAATAGCGGTAGTGTGGATGCTCTGCTGTTGCTATTTTGAAATAACTACTCCCTAGAGTCATTCAAAGTAATTACTCCCCAGTGCTTCCTGGAGCTCTAGGTCAAAGTAATGCACCTGCATTAAGGGAGCCTACCTCAGACTAATTTTGAGGCTTCCCTGTAGTGTAGACATGCTATTTCAAAATATTTAGAGGGGTAGCCGAGTTAGTCTGTAAAAGGAAAAACTTAAAAAACAACAGATAGTCTGGTAGCACTTTAAAGACACACCAACACACCAATGTACAACACACTGACCTTGCTGCTCCCCCGCCCCAATCCCACAAGAGAAGGCTTCTATGTGGACCTCTACTATCGGTTGTAAAGAGAGTCTTGATTTCTACAGCGACTGCTTCCGCAAACATGCTCGAGCTGACATTGTCAGCAAACAACAATATATAACATATAACCCAAGTCATGAAGAACACAATGCTATACACAGCCTCAAAAACAATCCTAACATCATAATCAAAGAGGCTGACAAAGGAGGCGCTGTATCATCATGAAAAGAACAGATTATGAACATGAGGCAACCAGACAACTTGTCAGTACCAGATTCTACAAGACTCTCTCCTGTGATCCCACTAAAGAATACCAAAAAACACCTGAAACAACTGCTCACAAAGCTCCCTGATGCTACTCAAAACCAAATTTACACTACTCCGTCCCCCTCCCCCCAATCCCTGACCAGGAATTTTCTATATGCTACCCAAGATACACAAACCTGGAAATCCCAGACAACTCATCATCTCAAGCACTGGCACACTTACAACAGGATTATCTGGCTATATTAACTCCCTCCTCAGACCCTATGCTACCAGCACTCCTAGCTACCTCCACTGACTTCCTGAGGAAACTTCAAAACATCAGTAATCTACCCAAAAACACCATCCTAGCCACTATGGACATAGAAGACCTTTACACCAACATTCCACATGAAGACGGATTACAGGCCATCGGGTACACCATCCCCGATGACAGCACTGAACACCTGATTACAGAGCTCTGTGATTTTGTACTTGCCCGGTCATCTGAAGAAGAGGGCCATGCCCACGAAAGCTCATGATACCATTTACATGTTTTGTTACTCTTTAAAGTGCTACCAGACTATTTGTTGTTTTTAAAGTATTTCAAAATAGTTATTTCAGGAGTTATTATTTCAAAATAACTTATTTCAAAATAATTTCCTAGCATAGACATGCCCCAACATTTATACATACAAAGATTGTGCAAACCATGGAAAATCAATGAAAACAAAATATATTTTTTCACAAATGATCTGACTATCTCATGCAAGCAGCAGTTTCAGCACTACAAAACAAGCACAGGAATTCATGACTACATAAATATCATGAGTCTCTAAGCCAATGAATGAACATATCCTAATTCAGACTCTTATGCCAGAGAATAAAACAACTATCTGATTTGTCTGGTGGGGATGTGTTTAATGGCCTGTAGGAGTATTAAAGCTAGTGTCAGAATGATTTGACAAAACCGTAGGCTTTTATTTCCAGCCATTGAATGTTTGGGAGTTTTATTTTTTATTAGAGATGTGTTTAATGGTACAGCCTCTCCTGAATTGCATTTAGATGCCTTAATTTTAACAATTTTTCTGAAGGTTGCATTAAACCAAAATTATGAATGTGAACAAAGTATATTAGCATAGTAATTGTGTGACATGTACCACCCAGCCTACCCCTCTTCTTTTATTTATATGCGAAAATATTTTGCTTTCAAATACTATATTAAAAATATTATGTTTGTAAGTTACACAAATCCTGATACAATACAGAACAGGTGGACTGAGGAATTAACTGAATCACTTAACTATGGCCATTCACAGCCCACTCATTTCTTTGCTGCACTCCACCACTCATGATTATGTGATGTACTAATAAATGGAAATTAGTAAGTATGTCGCCCACATACAAAATGAATGGTACAAAATGAATGGAGTTTTTATATTTCATCCGAACCTTACGAAGTTCCTTACATAAAAAAGTAACTGTTTTCTTAATATTGTTCAATGTGATTAAGTAGAAAATTACAATCCTTAATAAAGCCCTTTACAGCTCAAAGTAGCACTGTAATTTTCTCTCTTCTGCAGTTTAAAAAAAAAGAGTATTGAAGAAGAAAGGTAGGACTGTGCCTTATCATAAGTCACCAACACCAGCTAGAGTAGAACACTTTCCCAGAATATTAAACAATTACTGACATTTTCATTGAAGAATATGAGTAACATGCAAATGAAACCAAATCAGTGTATCAGTTACCAAATGGTGCTTTCCCCCAGTGGGAAATTAAATGATACACCTGAGTGTACCACAACACACCAGTGAGTAATAATATAAAGTACTGTTACTCATAATGGAATACTCACAGGGTAATGCAGTACTCAGCATGAGTATTAAGATCTAGTCCAGAGACTGCTTTTATCAGCTTGCATTTCGGCTGGCTGTATGAGACCCAGGTGGCAACAACACAAATCAGCTAAGGGAGTCCATCACAAAGGAAAGTCCATGCACCTCTGGACTACACCAACTCTTTACAAGAGGCAGAAGTGATCAAGCCACTGCCCTGAAAATCATGTCATCATTTCTTGGGCAACTCACTTATAAGCCTGCTCTGGGCCTCCCACCTTTTTGTCTGATTCATCGACTATACACTTTTTGACATGTGGCTTGCTAGGTTTCTGTATAGCACCAGCACAAGGCCATTGTCTCAGCTGTGGTCTCCATATGATACTGTACTAAAAATAATTAATGTAATAAGGGATACTCTGTAAGCCACATGTATACACAGATGCCAGGTACATTACATAAAACCATACCAGGGTGTGTGGGGGGATTGTTGTCATTGTTGTTAGTGTATTTTTTCCAGCTGGGCCTTTTTTTCCTGTAAAGCCAGTTTACCAGGAGTCCAATTATACAGGGCTCAGAGGAAGCCTAAGAACTATCTACAAGTCACTAAGACAGCTTTTAGATAACTAAAAAGTCACAGGTTGTTCTGAAGCCAGAAACTTCACTAAAATCTGCCTTTATTTTACCTTTGCTGAAATCTTTTTCAATGTCTTATATCACTTTGGATCTCAATATTTTTCAGAAATCGACACACCAATCCCATCAGGAAATTGTGCCTTTCTGTGCTTTGCTGCAGAATGGTAGATGTGACCCCATTGTCCAAGCAGGGGCTGTAATGGGGAATGAATATAGGGAATTACAGAGCAAGACTGATCTCATTTATTCCTAAAGCTCACAAACCCAGTGGTGAGATCCAGCCCAATCCTGCTTCCAGTTAAATTAATGAGGGTTCTATCTTTGACTCAGCAAGAGCCAGATCAGGTAAACAATTTGGAGTTCTGACCTAGGTAGATTCTTACACTCCTCATTGTTACAGCTGAGCATCTTTCAGTTGTGTATTAACCTACATGACTTATATCAGTTGTTGACTTAGGGTTTGTCTTCTCTCTCATCCTCTCCTCTGGACAAGATTGGGTGTGCAATGCAGTGGTGTGTTCTGATAAGGTCTTTTTACTGGGGATTTTTTAATGTTCACATTGCAATGTGCTTACATTAGCAAAGGCAGATGGAAAAGAGTGCCTGGCATTTGAAGAGGAAGGTGAGGTTTGTGATGGCGCTTAGTTCTTCCCACAGTTTCAGACCAATCCTTGAAAAGCTCCTGCATAGATGCATTTTATCCCTGCAGTATCCCTGGACTACAACCCTCACCCAGAGCCATAGGTGACCTTTTACACAACCAGGCCACTTATCGCCTGGAAGATTAGGACTAAGACCTTGAACTTGCTTGACTTGCCAGTCTATGAAAAGTCAGCAGAGGACAGATGCCAACTGTTGTCTCTTTAGTATTCAATGCATTTGCCTATTCAAGGGACATGGACGGTGCATCAAAGATATGAGCCGTCAAAGATATGAGATATGTTCATCAAAGAAGGCTCAGTATAGCTCAGAAGTTTGTCTCTTTCATCAACAGGAGTTGGTCCAATAAAAGCTAATACCACACACATATCCCTTAACTCTTTTTTCCTTGGACCAACATGGGTAGAATAACTTTGCAACAATGTTTAACAATAAAGCATTTCAGTCATTGTAGTGGGGGCCTGACTGGATGGATAAGGCCCTCTTAGGGTATGTCTACACTTGCACCCTAGTTCGAACTAGGGATGCAAATGTA
>JANRFK010006689.1:2548471-2559914 GCA_030068395.1 Apalone spinifera
ATGCCTGCATTTGCATCCCTAGTTCGACCTAGGGTGCAAGTGTAGACATACCCTTAGGGTTTGCTTTTTCCTCGGGGCATCAATTCAAAGGCAGAATTAAGATTATTTTAGTGCCTTAGCTGGACATTTCCAAACTGTCAGTGAAAACGGAACCTTAAATCAGATTTTCCTGTGTCTTGAATAGAGCAGGGGAAAATGTTCAGCCATTCTGTTTGTTCAAAGAAAAACACATTCTGGTTGCCCTTAAACTGTTCCCAACTTCGACCTGCTGGGGAAGTTTTCCAGGCCAGCTAAGTGTCTGTCTATGATAATATTTGACAAGGGATGTTGAAGACCCACCTTTGAATAAATACTCAGAGTCAGCGATTGGAACTCACCTTTCCCAGGCAAGTCATTGTCTCATGCCCAATGATTCTGTATTATCCCAAATGGAACAGCAGGAAAGAACAATCTACCCCAGAATAACCTCTAATTTGGTGGCTTGAGTATTCTCTTGGAAGGAAGATAGCTGGATTGAGGTGTCTGTCTGGAATGGGGATTCTAACCAGGGGCCCCTGCATCTCCAGCCAGTGCCCTATCAGTCTCCCACTTTGAATTTGCAGGTCTAAGTGGACTTTTCCGGTTTGCTGATAAAACCTGAACATTTCCAGAACGAAATATTTTCCCTGGTGTTTTGGTTTGCTGGCCAAACAGCATGAAACTCTGCATAACAGTTTACATCCTGTATATTGCAGCTTGACCTTGCAATCTTGTTCCTTCTCTGTTTTACTTTCCCACCTGCTTCCTTCCAGATCTACCCTCTAAATATCAGGCCATCTAAATACTAAGGCCAGACTATCCCTCTTTCCAGGACAAAGTTCCCTACAAGTCCATCTTCCCTCACCTTTCACTGGCTTCCTAGCTGTCTCTGAATCCAGTTCAAAACTGCACTCCCAGCTCTCACAGTCTGGCTATGTCTACGCTGCTGCTTTTTATCAGAGAAAGGTGTGCAAATTATGCTCTGCAATTTAAATACAGTACCTTTTTCTGATATTTTTGTCGGATGAGGCTTTTCCGAATTTTGGCCCATCTATGGGTGTGTCTAGACTACATCCCTTTTTCGAGAAAGGGATGTAAATTAGGCACGTCAATATTGCAAATGAAGCGGGGATTTAAGTATCCCGTACTTCATCTGCATAATGGCGGTCACCATTTTTTTTTTTCGAAACGGGGCTTTTTCCAAAAAAATGGCAGTTTAGATGGGGATCTTTCAAAAATAAAACCCTTTTTTGAAAGATCCTGTACTCCTTAAAAAATGAGAAGTACAGGATCTTTTGAAACGGGGCATTTCTGTCAAAAATTGTTGGATTTTTTTCGAAAAGCCCCGTTTCAAAAAAAGCAGCGGCCGCCATTATGCAAATGAAGTGTGGGATATTTAAATCCCAGCTTCCTTTGCACTTTTGATGTGTCTAATTTACATCCTTCTGCGGACAAAGGTGTGTAGGTTAGACACACCCTACACTGGGACAAATTTCAGAAAATCCTCTTTTGGAAGAGCCCTTATTCCTCGTGGGAGGAGGAAGACAGGGCTTCCAAAAGAGTGCGTCTGCTCTTCTGCAGAAAAAAGCATAAGAGCAGATGCAGTCCCTAGACGTGGTGGAGTTTTTCTGGGATACCTTTGGTATCCCAGAAAAACTCCATAATCTAGACATAGCCTCATTGTGGATTTGTTCTGTACACGAACCCCCCTCCAGATTCTGTGCTGTTAGCTTCTTGTCCTTCTCTTTGCCTCTTCTCTGAGTTTGGGGACAGGCAGCAGGGCGACAGCTGGGGAGTGGCTGCACTGTTCCAAGATGAACCATTCCCTCTGGAATACTCTCTCTTCTAAGCTACTGATTTAATGCTTCTCTTTAAATCTTGACTTATGGCTGCTTTTCCCTGTTTATCTTGCAAGCTGGCTGTCACTGGGGAATGGCATGCAAATCTCTGCATGAAGGCCACTGTACAAAAACAAACTGTGCTGTATTGTACAACGATTAAGTCTGCCAGAACAGCAGCACGTGGGAAAATGTTTGGGCTTTAAAAAAACAAACAAACAAACAAAAAAACCTTCCTATGGATTCTGCAGACTTCTGGGGAACTCTCCTTGTGGTGTACAGGTCAGTCACCAGTGGAAGGGTCAGAGTTTGTCAGAAGAAGATACAGAACTAGAAGAAGTACAATGTCTGACAAATAAAAAAGGATACATGGCCTTCAAAAAAGGATCTATATTGCTACAAGCTACTTTGCTCTGGGCTCTCTCTAGCAAATCAGCTGCTTCTATAAAGATGAAATCTAGGTCCATAATTCAATTTCTGGCTGAAAAGGCAGTATGAAGAGGCTTTTTAGTTGGAATCTCTCTGAGCTAGTGGGAGCACAGCTTTACAGTTGTGCCCGTATAGTTAATGCACTAGAGAATCCATGCTACTCTGTCACTTTACTGTACTTATCAGCTGCTGCACTTTGGCTAAACCCTAATCCACTGGAACGTCCGTGCTGCCAAGAGGCAGAACTCTGTGCCTGTGCCAGCGGCTGTACTGAACGGTGCAGGCAAAGGAAAGATCAGACCTGCAGCTATGGATCTGTGCTATGTTTTGATAAGCCAGCAGAATGTGGCTTTTAATTGCATTGCCACATGGTATTAACAATGACTTGTCTGCATCATAGAAAAATTCTCATACTCCCCTCTAATCCACAACCTGACAAAGCACAGTACTGGTCCTTACAGTTATGCCCCCAATGCTCTGGCTAGTCCCATTTCAAGTGACCCAACCAACAACCCTTCCACCACTTAACTAGATCCAAAAGAGACTAAGCGATAATTTAAGAGAATGTACACTTAGAGCCATCTTCTCCATGTCTAGCCTGTATCTTCCTTTGCTGAAATCCTTCCCCATTACAGCTAGTGGTCTCTTCACAACAATTTCACTCTCCTGGATCTCACCACATGGATTTTTATGCACTCTTCTAGTCTTATTACCTTCATGAAAAGGTACAATAGCACAGCTCAGAAAACTGCATGATTGTTCCACGCTCCAATATTATCTTTGCATTCCTACAGCAATATGACAAGATGGAAATGATATTTTTCAGAGGCAGAGGATAATAGAAATTAATTTGCTTCTAATGCTTTAACACCAGACATATTTGGTTCAGTCGGCAGTTTCACAATTTTCTAGGGCATCCACCCATTGGATTTAGATTAACTAGCTAACCAGGTTTCCCCCTCCACTCTTATAAATCCTGATTCTAACCTTCTAAACCAAAGTTGAAGAGCAGTCACATGAGACTAATCAACCAGACTCATTGAGAAAAACAAATCCCTGGAGGGACTGTGCTCTTTATTGCATGGATTTTTGTTATTATAATGCCTCTCTCTGAAAAACTCAACAGCAGAATCTACAATACAACAATCACATCTTCCTCTAAGTAATAGCCTCCCCGGTACCACTGCCAATAAATATTGGCTTCTTAATAGTGTCTACCATAAATCAAGAAAGTAGAAGCATTCAGCACAAGTTGGAAATATTAATTATATTCAGCATTTTTCATCTTCAAAGCATACACCAGAAATACACCTCAGTGACACATCCATGCGGTGTTGATGTGTGAGTGCTGAGAGTTGGGTGAAAAGCGGGGGTTTTCTCATGGAAAATTAAGAGGGAAAAATAATGTCATCAAAATGTTCTTAGAAAAAAGTTGCCTTTTTCCAGAACAAATGAATAGATGGGGGGGGGGAAGGGTCATGGAAACTTCTATTTTTCAAGTGCCCTCTCCTGCCCCCCTTCACTATGACTCTACAGCGCTCCTCGCTCTCCACCCCCTCCAGATGCAGCATGGGAAAATTGGCCCCGCCGGGCTTCCATCTGAGGAAAACAGGATGGAGCCCGCAAATACCGGACTGTCCGGATAAATACCGGACACCTGGCAACCCCATTCCACTCTGGTGGCAGCCGAAGGCCTGTCATTGACCAAGCAGGCACTGGGTGGTTCCTGAGAGAAGAGGCAGGGCAGGGTAGCTGTGAAACCCTATAGCTGGGGGCAGGAGCATAGCCTTGCAGGAGCACACCAAGCCCTGCAGTCACCAGGCTGAGCTCCTGACCCACGTTGTAGGACATGGGGCTGCACTCCTGCCCCAGACACAGAGCACTGTAGACACCCTGCCTCTTCCCCCAAGAATCTCCCCATCTCTGCTACTCTCCCTCCTTCCCTGCGCTTGAGGGCTGCACACAGATTATTTGCAGTGCTCCAGAAGCTCTGTAGGGCAGGGAAGAAGTTGCTAAGCATGGGGTCTGGCTTTTACCCCCAGCCTCAGAGCACCTAAGGGCTGACAGGCCATAGGTGGCGCTGGACCATGGAAATCCATAGTGGTCACACCTGTACATGGGGGTAGGGAACCTTAGAGGTTCAGAGGCCAGTGACCCAGAGAAAAATCAATCAGGGGCTACACACAAGTGAGAAGAAAAAAACAAAACAAAACAAAATTTCACTGCCCTGCCCCTAAGTGAGAAGGAGAAAAAAACCTCACAAACATGGCCCCAACTGAGGAGAAGAGAAAAAGAGAGAGAGAGATTGACCTCACTCTAGTCAAGCTCCGGCCCTGGAAGTGGGGGGAGACACCAAGTCTCAGGGCTTACCCCCAGGGATGGCGTAACTCTTCTGGAAGCCTGGGACTACCAGATTTGGGGGAGGGCTAAGCTGTGGGGTGGCACAAAAATGAGGGGCTTAGTGTGCAGGAATGGGCTGTCAAGGAGTAGGTTGGGGGTGATGGGTGGGGTCTGGGTGGGAAATAGGGTGCAGGAATGGGGTAGGATGGGATGAAGGCTCTGGGTGGGAGATAGGGTGCAGGATTGGGTGGAGGGTGAGGGTCTGGGGTCTGGGCAGGAGGGAATGCAGGAGGGAAAAGAAAATTGTGGCACCTACCTGGCACAGCTCCCAGGGGGTGACAGGTGGCTCTGTGCCACCCTGTACTTGCAGGCACTGCCCCTACCATCACTCCCAGTGGCAGTGGGACACAGCCCTGCTCCTATAGAGTTGGAGGACCATGAGCAACCCTGCAGGCCAGATCAAGGCAAGCTGTGGCCGGATCCAGCCCGTGGGCCATAGGTTCCCCATCCCTGCAGTAAAGATAATGGGTGGCAGCCAAACATATCAAAGGGTGGCACCATGGTGCATCAGGAGTAACTCACGTGTGTCTGTGTATAAAGATGTATCTCAAAGGGGCTGTCTTTTTCCATCCTGGGGGACAGTGAAAATTCCCGCCACTGTGCAACAGGTACACACAAGTTCATGCACCCATAACCACTGAATGGGGACATTAGGACCGTGGCTCATTGACAATAAACCCGGCTGGATGTCTTCATATTTTATCTGATTTGTGATCACTGGGGATTCTCTGGAGTCTGCTCTACCAGCTACCTGTGCAGGTAGGTAGAGTCCAGGCAGCCCACAGAGGGACACATGGACACAGCTGAACAGTTATCAGTATTCAACACAGCAAGGTACCTGCCAAGACACAACATCAGTGACATCTGATGACAAAAACTAAGAGAGAAAAGTGACAGAACTTACCTCAGACAGAGACAAACATCTATAAGATTCTTCTCAAGCCTGGGGAAATGAAGAAACAAGTTGACAAAGTACCAGAAGTCACCTACTACAGGACAGGTGGTTATCACCTATCATTCCAGCACATCATTGACAATCTACAACCTGTCCTGGAAAATGATCCCTCCCTCTCACAGACCTTGAGAGACAGGCCAATCCTCACCTACAGACAGATCCCCAATCTGAAGCAAATACTCACCAATAGCCATACACCACACCTCAGATACACTAATCCAGGAACCTACCCCTGCAACAAACCCTGTTGCCAGCTCTGCCCACAAATCTATACAATGCCATCACAGGACTTAATAAGATCAGCCACACCATCAGGGGTTCGTCCACCTGCACATCCACTAACGTGATATGTGCCATCAAGTGCCAGCAATGTCCCTCTGCCATGGATATTGGCCAAATTGGACAGTCTCTGTGCCAGAAGACAAATGGACACAAATTAGACATCAGGAAAGGTAACATAAAAAAACCAATAGGAGAACACTTCAGCTTCTTGGGACACTCAGTAACAGATTGAAAATATTTATCCTTTTACAAAAAAAAAAACCCCAACTTCAAATCAGACTACAAAGAGAAACAGCAAAGCTGCAATTCATTTGCAAATTTAACTTAATCAAATTAGGACTGACTAAGGACCTGTCAGCCTTGGAAAAATCCTGGAGGGGATCCTCAGGGAATCGATTCTGAAGCACTTGGAAGAGGGGCATGTGATAAGGAATGGTCAATATGGACTCACCAAGGGCAAATCATGCCTGATTAGATTCTATGATTAGGTAACTGGCTGTCTGGACATGGGGAAGGTGGTGGACGTGATATACTTTGACTTTAGCAAAGCTTTCGATAGGGTCTCCCACAGTATTCTTGCCAGCGAGTGAAGGAAGTATGGACTGGATAAATGGACTGCAAGGTGGACAGAAAGCTGGCTAGATTGTGGACCTCAACAAGTAGTGATCAATGGCTTGATATCTGGTTGGTGGTCGGTATCAAATGGAGTGCCCCAACAGTCGGTTCTGGGGCTGGTTTTGTTCAACATCTTTATTAATTACCTAGATGAGGGGATGGATTGCACCTTCAGCAAGTTCAAAGATGACACAAAGATAGGGGTAGAGGTAGATACGTTGGAGCATAGGGAGCAGAGTGACCTAGACAAATTGGAGGATTGGGCCAAAAGAAATCTGATGAGGTTCAACAAGGACAAGTGCAGAGTTCTGCACCTGAAATGGAAGAATCTCAAGCACAGTTACAGACTGGGGATCAACTGGCTAAGCAGCAGCTTGGCAGAAAAGGACCTGGGGATTACAGGTCTGGGGATTACAGTGGATGAGAAGCTGGATATGAGACAACAGTGTGTCCGTGTAGTCAAGAAGGCTGATGGAATATTGGGGGGCATTAAGAGGAGCATTGCCAGCAGATCTAGGGAAGTGATTATTTCCCTTTTTTTGACACTGGTGAGGCCACATCTGGAGTATTGTGTCCAATTCTAGGCCTCCCAATACAGAAAGGATGTGGACACATTGGAGAAAGTCCAGCAGAGGACAACAAAAATAATGAGGGGGCTGGAGCACATGACTTCTGAGGAGAGGCTAAGGAATTTGGGCTTATTTAGTCTACAGAAGAGAAGAGTGAGGGGGGCTGTTCTCAGTAGTGACAGATGGCAGAACGAGGACTAGTGATATCAAGTTGCAGCAGGGGAGATCTAGGTTGGATATTAGGAAAAATCTATTTCCCTAAGAGGGTGGGGAAGCACCTAGGGAGAAGATAGAATGTCCAGCCCTAGAGGTTTTTACGTCCCAGCCTGACAAAGTCTGGCTAGGATGATTTAGTTGGGGTTGGTCCTGCTTTGAATAGGGAGTGGAACTCGATGCCCCCTTCAGGTGCTAAAGTTTGGTATAAAGCAGAGTCAGATCTGTATTCCTAATCATCTGCAGTGAGCCAGCAACCACGTTTGTAATGAGCCAAATTAATTATGGTAAGGCTGAAAATTATGTGGGAATTGGCCATGAGAAATTTGCCTGCAGGTGACAGCAGAAGCCATTGGGTAACAACATTATTGTCTCTCCTCTGCCTCCTTATGCGGCTCATTCAGGTTGCTTCCTTTAACTGATCACCACACAACCATTGTCTGTTTCTCTGCAAACCAAGAGAAACTGCAAGGAGAGCAACCTGGCATTCCAGGCCATTGCCCTGTGACATTCCCCAGGCGGTAGCCTGGGCTGCTGCGCTGCTTTGTCTCCTTAGCACTCCAGCCTGGGATGATTTTTCCACTTCTCTGCTTGTGAACAACAGCCGTGCAAGGCTCTGCTCCTACCCCGCCATTTGCATGTAAAGTCACTCCCAAGGAATTCCCATCAATGCTTCCAGCCACTCATGAACTACTTACAGGATGTCACCCACCAATTCTTAGCCCACATATTGCACCCCACACAATGTGCATCTTGTAATGTCCAGCACACTGCTAAACAATGCAAGCTCATTAACAGTCCATCAAAGGGAAATGATCATGTACTAGCCTCTGTTAATTGTAGATTTCTCCAGACACTTCAACCAAAACGCACTCTTTTAGACAATAAAATTGGTTTAGACAATAAAGAATAGAAGTAATCTGTGTGTTGTGAGTTCTCTTTACTTACACAGTAGAGCATCAGAGTTAGGACCACCAAAGGTAAGAACTGACCAGTAAACCTCACATTTCATTTGAAACCAGAAGTACAGAATCAGACAACAGAAACAAATTAAAGCAAATACTGTACAACACAGTACTACATTAAATGTAAATTACTTTGAAAAAAGGGAAATTAAAGAAAAATATTTTACAATGTAAGTTTTTGTGCTTGTTACAGTTATATTAAGATGGTTAAAAGCAGCATTTTCTTCTGCATAGTAAAGTTTCAAAGTTGTATTAAAAACGACTTTTAAAAAAACAGTGAGTAGTCCCGTGGCATCTTAGAGACTAACAAGAATATATGTCTAGTATCATGAGCTTTCATGGGCAAAACCCACTTCTTCAGATGAAATGATCTTGAGTGAAAAAAGGGGAACCTTCGGAATAAGAAGGGAGAGAGGAAAGAAAAAAAATTACCTGTCATCTGGAGTACAGAATGTCACAATCACATCCTGCCAAAGCTTCAGTGAAGAAAGCAAAGACATGAAGAAAGCAGTTCACATGATACCATTAGCAAGGACAAAGCAAGATTTTAGCTAAGAAACTTGAAATGGTATTTCAGTTCACAGTATCATTTAACATACCTCCCCGCTCTTTCTTAGCACAGTCTATGAGTGCCAAAATTCATGGAGGCATAAATAACTTTGGAGATTGCCTCTCTCCTAGAACTGGAAGGGACCTTGAAAGGTCATCAAGTCCAGTCCCCTGCCTTCACAGCAGGACCAAGTACCATCCCTGACAAGTTTTTGCCCCAAATGGCCTCCACAAGAATTGAACTCACAACCCTGGATTTAGCAGGCCAATGCTCAAACCACTGAGCCATCCCACCCCCCCCTAGCTAACTTCACAGGTTAGCTATTAGCAAATGCATCAAAATGTGCCCTATTACTACAGTAACTCTTAATGGTAGCAGCACATCTAGAGCATATCACAAATGTATAGAAAAGTAGGTCATGTCTGAGTAGGGTAAACTGAGTTCTAAACCAAGAGTGCATTTTCAGAAAAACCTCATACCATTACAAATACTGACCTTGCACCTAACTTCTGCAGAAGATGGAACTAACTCCACTATTAACAAAAGTTGCTTTAGAAACAGCAATTCCTCTCTTTCCCTCCTATAAAGTTATCTAAAGCAAAAGGTAAAAGAAGAAAAGCTGTATGTATTATGCATGGAGACAATACATTTTTGATGAGACTTCTTGCAGCTACAATATCTGCAGACCATTTTAAGGTAATGAAGTACCATGGAGCACAACAGTTGTCTAGTCTCCAGTGCTCGCTCAGTCTTTTTTAAGGCTTTGCAGGGTTAACAACATTCTGCCAATTGCATATAATTTGGGATCACTAATCATAACAATAAAACTTTATTCAGTGACATGCCTTTTGCTTGCAAAAACAGCAAGCCAGAGCCTCAGCCAGTGAAAACGGAAGTAGCATCACTGATATGAATGACCCAGAAGTGACTTACTCCACCAAGGGATCTAGCCCAATAAGTTTCACAAACCTAGGACAGACACATTCTGCTGAGTATATGCAGTCAAAGAGATGCTGTCCAAGGTGCTATAGGTACTTAGGGTGAGCAACTTCAGCACCTGCTGATTCCATAATTCAGACAAACAACCCAAAATAGTAATCATTGCCAGGAGCCCATTGTTCATTTGGGCAACATTATCACAGAAGCAATGCAGTAGCCACAACCCCACAGCACCCCTTGGGCAACCTGATAAGACCACAACATCATGCAATCACACAATATTCTTCAGCAACCTGACAGCAACACAGGGTGCATAGCCCAAGAGTGCTCCTGTGCGACACTTTTGTATAACCCTGCAACACCACCACAGAGAACAACCATGCTGTGCTTCTTGTCAACTCTTCAAACAGCAAACCAGCAGGACCCCCGATGCCCTGACAACAAAGATGCCAGGTGCAGACTAAAGCAAATGTTAGCAAGAAAGCAAAGTTTAGTTCCATGCTTTTAAAGAGTGACGTTCTATTGCATTTTAAAAAAAGAAGCAGCAGCAATTCCCATTCACACAAACACTTTGTTGCTGATACAATCCTTCAACCGGTCTGAATGTTTAATCCATAATTTACTATGTCTGACAGTCACACAGAAGAAAGGAATGGGGGGAAACAAGCATTCAAAATCTCTACTGCCTCTTCAAGCAAAGATAAGATGATGGAAGCAGGCTATGTATATACATATATATGGGCAGCTGCAAAACTTTAATGGAGACCTAGACTCTGTCTGACCCCTGCTGCTCTGCCAGATAATTGAAGTTCTTCCAACACATGTGGAAGCAAAACAGGAGATGTATTGCCAAGCTGAGTCCGCAGGAGGAGCTTCTACTAGCACAACAGGAGGCAAGCTGCCTAGAAAAAATGATCAGCCTTGCTGCTTGGTCCTTTGGATATGAAAACCGCTGCAGACTGGACAAGATGAAGGCAGGGGGAGGAGACTGGGTTGCGGCAAAGGGGTGGTCTTGCTGTCACATGAAAGCTTTTGAGTCTGGACTCTTCCATTCTTAGCAGGCAAAAGGTTCACATGTAGTAGGCAGGAGAGTCTTTCTCAAAGGGAAAAGGAGGCTTTGATCAGAACCACTTACTTATGGAAAGAGCCAGCAGGCTAGCACATTTCAAACCTGCCCAGCACTAACAGAGGAATAAAATGTGCAAAGATCCAATCCACCATTGGCTGCCCGAGAATGGAGAGGATATTTTCCCCGCTTACCATTATAGCTGATTTCTCTCTTTCTTTATACTGTCATTAGGAGCCAAAGAGGTCTATTGGATTAAACATAGGATGGCATCTGTACTCTGATGTTCTATTCCTGCCTCATTTGCAAACCTTTCGAGAGGGCTCGAGCAAATCACTTACCCTTCCCCATACCTCTCCATCTGCACCCAGGAGTGACAGTTCTCACGTGATTCATGCATATGTCTGAGTACTACAGTGTGAGTAACACTACAAGGTCACAAAACACTTCCCATTATGAAAAAAGAAAACCCCAACCCTATTTTTCAGATGTTCATCTCTCAGCAAGATATTGGAGACTGCAATTTTCCTTTTGTGGTCTTTTCCTAAACATGAATGCAAAGTGCTCCACTTAGGAAGGAACAATCAGTTTCATACATACAGAA
>JANRFK010006689.1:2731630-2743162 GCA_030068395.1 Apalone spinifera
ATGAAGAGAGGTTAAAGCGACTGGGACTTTTCATTTTAGAAAAGAGGAGACTGAAGGGGGATAGGATAGAGGTAAATAAAATCATGAGTGGTGTGGAAAGGGCCGATAAAGAAAAGTTATTTATTAGTTCCCATAATAGAAGAACTAGAGGACACCAAATGAAGTTAATGAAGCAGGTTTAAAACTAATAAAAGAAAGTTCTTCTTCATACAGCAGGTAGTCAACCTGTGGAACTCCTTGCCAGAGGAGGCTGTGAAGGCTAGGACTATAACAGAGTTTAAAGAGAAGCTAGATAATTTCATGGAGGTTAGGTCCATAAAAGGCTATTAGCCAGGGCATAGAAATGGTATCCCTGGCCTCTGTTTGTCAGAGGCTGGAGAGGGATGGCAGGAGACAAATCACTTGATCATTGTCTTTGGTCCACCCTCTCTGGGGCACCTAGTGCTGGCCACTGCCGGCAGACAGGCTACTGGGCTAGATGGACCTTTGGTCTGACGCAGTACGGCTGTTCTTATGTTCTTACGTAGCAGAACATAAGTAAGCATAACAATACATACCATGCCATCCCTACTTCTGCACTGCTGTCTTCTGAGCTGGACAGTTGGAGAGGGGTGACTGCTGACTGAGGACCTAGCTCTCCAGGCAGCAGAGCATGCATAAAGGTGACAATACCAAACCTTGCCATCCTTACTTCAGTGCTGCTGCAGGACAGGCATTGTCCTCAGAGCAGGTTCCCAGCCAGTAGCCATCATTCTCCAGCTACTCTGCTCTGAAGGCAGTGGTGCCACCAGGAACAGTGCAGAAGGAAGGATAGCAGTACCACAACCCCCTGCACCCATAATAACCTTGTGATTCACTCCACACACACATGTTTTTTGGGTCAGGACTCCTACAATTACACCACCGTGAAATTTCAGCTTTAAATAGCTGAAATCATGATATTTACCATTTTTAAAATCTGATGATCACGAAATTACCAAAATGGTCAGTGAATCTGGTAGAGCCCTAGATATGTATGGAAGGGATTTTAATCTTGAGAAGTTATTCAGGATGAACTCCTGAGGGCAAGGGGTTACTAGGAGCATCTTGTGGGAATAGTTTAGGTGGAGTATGTTGATAATCAAGAGTTTTAGAGTAAATATAAGATGAGGCGTGGTTTAGAGGTAGTGCCTTGGAGGCAGTTTCACCTGGGGAGAGTCAGTAAAGGAGGAGTTTTCATTCTCCCTTAATGAGAAAGAGCCTTTGTAAAACAAACTTTTCTTAAGCAGAGGCAAGCTGCTCCAGGGACCAGGGCATGCAGACACCATAAACCCAGCTTTGAGTCCCTCCTTTGCCACAGACTTTCTTTAAAACCTTGAACAAGTCATTTAACCTCTCTGTAAAGGAAAGATAATGGCACTGTCATGCCTTTCAGGGATGTTGTGAAGATAAATGTGTTAAAGCTTCTGAGTCTTTATTTGTGGTTAGTCATTGTGAATAGCTCTCTGAAAACATTTACTCAATGTGCAGTGGCAGTCAAAAAAGCAAACAGAATGTTAGGAATAGATAGAGGTACAGTATAGAGAATAAGACAAAGAATATCTTATTGCCTCTATATAAATCCATAGCATGCCTACAACTTGAACACTGCATGCTGATGTGGTCACCTCATCTGAAAAATATATCTTGGCATAAGAAAAAGTTCAGAAAAGAGCAACAAAAACAAGTAGGGGTTTGGGATGGCTGCCATATGAGGAGAGATTAATAAGATTGGGACTTTTCAGCTTAGAAAAGAGGAGACTAAGGGGGATATGATAGAGGCCTATAAAATCATGGCTGGTGTGGAGAAAATAAATAAGGGGAAGTTATTTACTTGCTCCCATAACACAAGAACTAGGGCTCACCAAATAACGGTTTGAAACAAACAAAAGGAAGTGTTTCTTCACACAATACAATATCCATCAGTGGCTATTTGCCAGACTGGGCAGGGATGGTGTCCCTAGTCAGAAGCTGGGAATGGGCAACAGGGGAGGAATCACTTGATGATTCTGTTCTGTTCATTCCCCCTGGGGCACTTGGCATTGACCACTGTTGGCAGACAGGACACTGGGTGAGATGGACCTTTGGTCTGACCGACCCTGGATGTTCTTATGTTTTTATGTAGAAAGAAACAGATGCTAAAGGCATGGAAAGACTTTAGCAGTTACCAGTCAGTGCCACAAAGGGAGCAGGCAGTGGGACTCCCTACTGAAATTCCCTGGAGAACTCCTTTGTGTGGATGAAGCTGCACATGGTAACTTGAGAGCCCATGAGCTAGGGAGAGTGGCCTCCCTTTGCTATTTGATCATTTTTTAATTTCCAGAGAACATAAAAGGTGTTTCGAACAGTGGCTGAATTAAGTGCTGCTCCTGAGAAAGAAATGTTAACTCACTTGGGAAATAAGGCCCCTGAACCTCCGTCTCTGAGTCTGACATCCAGAATCTCAGTAGCTCTTTCCTTTCTTGTGCAGTGTTTTACTTGATTTGCTTGTCACTTGCAGCAGGGTGACTCAGTAGCTTCTCCACTGCAGAGGGTGGAATAATGCCAGTGCCAAACTGGTGATACAATTAAAAATAGGCTGAAGGCTCCCCTCTCTCCCCATGTTTAGGGATGGCTGTTTCTCCCCTTTCCTCCAGGTGGGACAACCTGAGACCTCCCCTCTCCCCACCACATGAGGAGCCAATGCAACTGTCCTGCCACCCACTCACATGGGGCTGGCTCAAGACACCCTTCTACTTCTCACACTTGGGATCAGACCAAGCCCACCTGCCATCCTGCTGCTTGCCCACATGGGGCTGCTTGGCCTGAGCTTCTCTCCTGACCAATCCCTCCACATGGGGCTGCTAGTGTATCTTGCTCTCTCCCCACCCTGCACATTACTCCACACCCTGCTACGGGTTGAACCCCACTTTTTGTGGCAAAACTACATTTGTCCCCTTTGTTCTTGCCAACAGATGATCAATTGGCAAGAGCAAATGGGATAAATGCCCAATTTTGACAAAAAAGTCAGAATAGGCAGGAGAGGGCTTAAGAAATGGACTTCCCCAGCCAAAATGGTCACCCAAATTAAGTCTTGTGGATTCCCAAAACTCCAAAAACCAGCTACTGCTGAAAGAACATCTGTGATGTTCCATAGGTTGGCGTGATCTAGAACTAGAGGGTTACATGATTTCCAATGTTAGCTAACATATTGCCAAGTAAAATTGTAAACTTAACCTCCCCTCCCCAAAGTTTCTTTGTCCAGTTACCTTTGTGAGGAGTAATGTTTGCCTGAACATCTCTAAATAGTCTCCTGTCAGGAGCAAGAGCTGATTTGAAGCAGGCAACAAATCTCATGGAGTGAAGCCGCACAGAGTTCATGACTACAATATACTCCCGAGGAAATGCTGTCCCAAACTTTTCAAAATTCTGCACCAAAAATTAAAAGTCTGTGTATATTTTAAAATTCTGCATAATTCTGCATATTTTATTTGTCAAAATAACACAAGCTAATCATGCCAGTTTCAATTATTTTGGTAATTTATTTAAACTACAATATAATGGAAGACAAACGGTAGTGGGAATCACTCAAGGAAATTCCCCACCTCCCCTTTATGCCTTTGTCTAATAGCAATGTAGCTAGACTTGGCCCTTTATTTCTAGTTATGAGTCAACAAATATATGCAGCTCAGTGTTACATCATCAGCAACTGAAGAAAAAGTGAGGAGCGGGATGTCAAACTCCCAATTTATGGCTACTGACCATATTTAGAATGATCAATAGCAAACCGTGCATGGGATTTTTTTTCAGTCCAAAAATTTATACAACAGTTCCGATTATGGATGAAAACGACTAGTTGACTATACAATAAGCAAATGCTTATCGAATAGCTGACAGGCTAGTTGACTAGTCACTTCCCCTACCCTTGCTGTCTCTATCAGAAAGACACAGCAAGGGGGGGAGGGAAGAGATGAGGGTACATCAAACCTGCAGTACAGCATGGAGACTGGGGCCAAACCTTGGGCTCCATGCGGTGCTTCAAAGCAGCACCACCGTGCAGAGCCCAGGATCAGCCTGGCATCAGACTCCTCATGGTGTTTTGAAGTGGCAGCATCATATGGAGCCAGGGTTCAGTGGATTCCCACCTGACCCTGGGCTCCATGTGGCACTTTCGCCTTTGAAGTGTAGCAACAGCCCTAGGGACTAATTGAATAGTCGATGCAAAAATACGTTGACTGTTCGATTAGTCAATTACTCAATACTGAACATCCCTAGTTACAATTACTAAAGTACCTGGTGTAAAGGAGCCTTAAAATTTGTATAACACCTGTTTTATATTCCTAGTTCTGGCAGAATTCACAACGACAATGGGAACAATTCACTAAGCAGGGAAGCTGCTATATTTTGCTCTGCCTGAGGGTTCAGTACCTGCCCTGGACCTGTGTCCTCAGAACCAGGCCAAAGCCCTGCCGCTTTGCATTGAGTATGCCACAATAGTGAGCGAGAGGGACATAATGTTTCTCTGTTATAAATTCCCACCTGCCCAGCTTCCCCTTGGGGATTTACATCTCTACTGGTACCTTCACGCACTTGAATTGACCAGCCAGCACTGCTGAGGAGATGACTGCTCTCTGGGGATTTCCCTTTGTGTCCCCATTAGATTTTTCTGTGGGGATGCAAATAAATCTGCAGGGAGCATGAATTCTGCACATACACACACAGTGACACACAATGCCCCCAGGACTATATAATCATTCCAGTCTGATAACCAAGAAATTGAGTGAGCAATGCCAGCTTCTGCTGATAACTTATCTAATTTCAAACCTGACACATTATTTTTAATGAGACTTCAACGGTTCCCTTCTCTCTCCAGCTTGTTTGCACAAGATCAGAAGAAAAGATTCTCTTAAATGAAAGAGATTGGTGTTGCCTTGAAAATGTCTCAAGACCCTATTGAGAAGCTCTCTGAGAGCAATTCATGGACTTAAAATCTAGTTAGTTCTAAAGATTTGTTACATGCTGCTGCCTCTGAATTTCACTGAAAGGAATTATTAAAAACATTTGTGTTTTTTAAAACTTTGAATCTAATTCTCCTCTCAGACCCCCTTCTGTTTTACACCAGCTACTTTGACTTCATTTAAGCCACTCCTGATTTATGGAACTGCACATGAGTGGAAACAGCCCTTTACGATTGGTTTATTTTAATTATGGGCGTCAGCTCACTCCATTTACTCCTGATTGTGGTGAGTCTTAAAAGCAGTCTCAGTAGCTTTTCCATTCTTGTGCAGAATTTTCCTGCCAATGTGCCTTATTCTTCTCCCACTTGCCGCTCGCCAAGTTAGGAGCAACACCACTGAAGTTTCTTTGGTAATACTCAATTATGGATTCAGTGCTCGTCAAAGGGTGGATCTGACAGAACTAACTACAGTCAGACATGTGGAAAGGAGGAGGTGTGCACAGCTCTGCCAGTGCCCCTCAATCCTGATGCCCTGCTCCCCATGCTACTCCAGTCCAGGAGCTGCTGGCTGTGTCAAACAGTGAGATGAAGCCCATTGTTCTGTTGTGCCCTCAGCTCATAGGCTATGTCTACGCTGCAGGCGTTTTGTGCAAGAACTGTTTTGCACAAGAGTTCTTGCACATCCACACTGGTCAAAGCACATTGCAAAAGTGAAGTGCTTTTGTGCAAGATAGCGTCCACACTGGCAGGACGCTCTTGCACAAATACCTCCCCCCGGAACCACTTCGGACAGGGCAAAAGGGCACCAGTACCTTTCAGGGCTGCGGGCTGGAGCCCCTCTGAGACACGTGCTTAAAGGGATCTCACTGGACAGCCGTTTCTCTGTTGCTGTGTGCTTTGGAACCTCTGGTAGGGACTGAAAGCTGTAGCAGTGCCTGTTGGGGTTGCCCTCAGCCTCTTTGGACACCACCGATTTTGCCCTAGTGCCTTTGGGGACTTGTCACTTCTCCTTGCAGTGTCATGGAGCCAGGGATGGCCCTGTGCCTGCTCTGGCTCCACATGGCCATTTTGGAGTGTGTGCAGCTGCTAATGTATGCTGTCTTGCTACTCCTGCATGAGCTTGATGCTGAGCTCAATCTGGACTCCCCCTCCATGGATGAGGTGGCTTCGCTGTGGCATCCCTACCCCACTGTGGAGAGGCAATACTGGAGACTTGACACCAGTTCTGACCAGTGGGACTGGCTGGTTCTGGAGCAATGGGGTGACCAGCAGCGGCTCCAGACCTTTTGGATGTGGAAGCAGACGTTCCTGGAGCTGTGTGGCTGGCTCGCCCCTGCGCTCCTCAGACACGACACCCAGCTGCGGCCCGCCATCCCCATCAACAAGAGGGCTGCCATCGCCCTGTGGAAGCTGGCCACCCCAGACACCTACGGCACACCAGTTCGGGGTGGGCAGGTCCACAGTAGGTGCTGTCTTGATGCAGGTAAGGCCCTCTGGGGGGCTGCAGTCCCTGCTCAGGGGAAGGGAAGAGTCCAGGCTGGGGGGGGGGAACGCCCCATCACCCAGGACTGGTGCCGTCCTGCCCTCACATGGCCCTGCTGGTGAGGGAGGGGGTGTGGCAAGGGGGCCCTGGTGTGTTTGGGGGGAGAGGGCATCACACGGGGACGGGCACCCCCCTAGGGGTCATGCACCTGCCTGGTCTCATTCTGCATGTTCTCTGTCTTTCTGAGTGCCCTTCTGCAGGTTGTCAGAGCCATCAATGACATCCTGCTCAAGAGGGTCAGCCACCTGCGGGATGAGGACACAACTGTGGCTGTTTTGGCTGCCCTGGGGTTCCCCAGCTGTGGGGGAGCCGTGGATGGGACCTACATCCTTATCCTGACACTGGAGCATCGAGCAGCCCACTTCATAAATTGGAAGAGGTACTTCTCGATGGTGCTCTGGGCCCTCGGACATATATGTGGGGTGGTCCGGAAGGGCACATGATGCTCGCATCCTTCAAAACTCCAGCCTGTTTTGCAGGTGGGGGATGCAGTCTACCCCCACATGCGCTGGCTGATGTGGCTGTACACTGGACGCATGGACCCCAGGTGAGAAACGTTCAACCAGCATCTGAACCGGGCCCGCAACCAAGTGGAGTGCACCTTCAGATGGCTGAAGGCGAGATTCCATTGTCTGCTCACCCGTCTCGAAATGGGCGAGCAGAACATCGTGGAGGTTGTTGCAGCATGTTGCGTGCTGCACAACATAGTGGAGTGGAAGGGGAAGACCTTCCTCCTGGGGTGGATGGCAGGTGAGGGCCGGGCGTTTGAGCAGCCCCGCACAGCCGCCATCAGGCAGATGTACCACGATGGGGTGCACATCCGAGAGGCCCTGAAGGAGATGTTCCCCCAGGCCACACACTACGGTCACTTCTGTCCGGCGTCCACATCTCCCTCCCATTCCCAATCCTTCCCTCCCCCCCTTCCCTCACCTCCCAATAAACAGAACAGGTTTTGGTTAACAAACAAGAAACTTAATTATTTACATAGGGACGAAGGGCAGGCAGTGGGAGGGGGCTCTGAACTGGGAGGGGGAGTTATTGCTGGGAGGGGTGGCTCCTCCCAGCACATCCGTGGCTGCGGAGGCCTTGGTGCCCTTCAGCCCGGGTTGGGGGAGGTGGGCAGGACGGGGTGCAGCAGGAGGGGGCATGGCAATGGTAGCAGGAGGGATGGCAAGGGCCCTTGGACTGCTGTCTCCCCCAAGATAGTGTGCAACCAGCTGTAGTGGGGGCAGGTGTCGCCTCCTGTTCCCCCACCCTCAGTGGCCCTCACACAGCCCAGGCGCAACTCCTTGACCTTGGCCCAGACCTCTTCAAGGGTCTTGGCCTGATGTCTCTGGTCTGTGAGTGCTTGGGCCATGCGGCCAAAGATATCAGCATTGTGGCGCTGGGACCGGGAGTTGTGGAGGGCTTCCTCCTGTGCCCAAAGGTCCAGGAGGGTCTCAACCTCAGCTCCGGAACAGCAAGGGGCTCGCTGCTTGCTGCTCCTTGGCTTGCTGGGAACCCTGGGGTGGCTTTTGAGAGGAGGGTGCAGGCTCACCGGGTGGCTCTGGAGCAGACATCTGGGCTCCTGGATGCATTAGGGCAGAGTTGCGTGGTGGAGAGCTGCCAGCAATGCTGCTGCTGCCATGGGGTATCTGCAGGGTGCCTGTGCCTTTAAAGGGGGGGAGGTCCGGCAAGCAGGAAGTAGCGAGCGGGGTACGGAGCGTCCAAGCAGCCAGCTGCGTTTTTTCATGGAAGGCCAGTTCTTGCACAAAAACTCCCTGCTGCTTGTCCACACTGCCTGCTTGCACAAGAAGGCTTCTTCCTCGTATGGAGAGTCAGAGCTCTTGTGCAAGAAGCCCTCTGTTCCGATGCCTTACTGTAAATTTACTTGTGCAAGAATGCGCGTGCAGTGTAGATGCTCTGCAAGTTTTTGCGCAAGAACGGCCATTCTTGCACAAAAAGCCTGCAGTGTAGACGTAGCCCTATCGACTTCATTGGGACATGTGGCTGCTCACAGTTTCTGGAAAATGAGGTGGTCTAATGGTATTACCCTCTGGTCTGACTGTTGGCCCCTGCCTTCCATCACTGCACAGGAACCTCAGCAGCTGCCATGTAGGATTTTGAGGGTCACAGAATTAAAGCAGAAGGACTATGAAGGAGGATTCACACAGCTGAAGCTCCTCTTACAGTGAAACATCCAGAACGGGACTCATGAGGCCTGTGTTTAATTTCTAGTCCTGTAGAATGCCTCTTTTTGCACATGGGTAAAAGCTCAAATGCCAGAGGACACCTGCCTCCTTGCTTTTGCCCAATGCACAGTGGCAGACAGGGCTGAATTATAAGGATGATTCTTTGTACCGCAGTGGCATCTAAAGGTCTCTATTGGGATCAAAGCCTAATTGCACCGGGTACAGGACAGAAACAGTCAGAAATGAGACTTGTCCCAATGAGTTTACAAATTTATTCCTTGTTCCTTAGGCCCTGTCCTTCCATTCAGTAAGCACACATTTCAGGGCTCCAGAAATCACCTCGAGCTTTGCAAGATCAGAAATCAGTACTGTGTGGGAAACAAAGCTGCTAAACAATACACTTCCTAGTGTCTGCTGAAGGATCACTCCTTTGCACTGTTCATGATGCCACAGCTTCTCCCACCTGACTTGGCAAGTCCATCTCTAAGCTGAGAGCATAATTCAAATACTTGTTCTCTGAGTGTTGTACAATACTTGTCATTAGTCTTTACCATTTGGCATGATCCCATTTCCATGTAAAAAGCCCAAACATAATACACTCAAACAGAATAAATACTCCATCTTCCTAATACACTTGAACTTCCATACACCGCGTGTCCCTAATCCAGGAACATCCATGGTATGGAGAGCAAAGTGGCTCTGTCTGCTTCCGCTCCCCTCCCACCAGATGGGAGAATGGCAGTGCAGAGCTGCTCTTACCCTGATGCTTTTCCCCACTGCTCCCATAGCAGCAAGGGGTTTAGTTCGATTAGTTGATGGGGATCCTCTGCTTTTGAAGTGTAGTCAGGGAGTGGTGGGGAGCAAGAAGCCATGTGGGATGTGTTCCATCCCCCTCATGCCTAGACCCTGCAGAGATAGCGCTCCCTGGCTCAACAAAATCTTTAATCCAGCATGTCCTGTTTCCCAAGGTTGCCAAATTAAAGAGGTTCAAGTCATGCCTGACCAACCTGATTGCCTTCTATGACAAAGTAACTGGCTCTGTGGACATGGGAAAGGTGGTGGATGTGATATACCTTGACTTTAGCTGAGCTTTTGATTAGGGATGTTAAATATCGACTTTTGCATCGACTATTCGATTAGTTGATGGGGATCCTCTGCCTTTGAAGTGTAGCAACAGCCCTAGGGTTGCAAAAAGGCTGTGTGGGGCCCGCAGTTATTTAGGACTCCCGCATTGACCCCGGGCCTCTGTACCTGTTGTCCACTGATAGAACATGTGTTTTACTTTCAGTTTCTCAGTTCGGAACTGTGTGTATCTTAGTGGGGAGTCCACAGTTAAGGTTAGGGCAGGGATCGGGGTTTGGAGACAGAAGCAGAAATTCCACCCACAGCACAATCTGTGGTGTAACCAACTGAGAGTGGCAGTGGCAGGCAACCCTTCTGCCAGTCACCCTGTCTTCAGCCACTGCCACTGCTAGAAAGGGGTTTTGTTCGGGGAGCCCATAGCTAAAATTACAGCAAGAATTGCAGTCTAGGGATAGCAATGGATTTTGGTCAGGTAGTCCCCAGTGAAGGTTAGGGTTTGTCCAGCTGGATTGTTCCCTTCCCACCTGCCACTGCCACCCCAAGTTGATTATGACACAGAGTCTGCTGTGGTTTGAATGTGAGTTCAGTGCTCTTCTGGCTGAAAATGAGAATTTAAAGCCTCTGGTGTGGGGCCTTTCACCCCTGTGAAAAATGCTAATTTCCTAAGCTGACACTCCTGGAGCAGCAGCTCTACAGGCATTTTTTAAAGAATATGGCAGCTGCTCTTGTAAATGAGCGATTTATTTTTACCCTTTTTCAGTGTTTTTCTCCTTTTCCCCTGGCAGAAATGCACAGCCATTTTTCAAAGAAAATCATGCCTACTCTGTATCTTAATTTTTCCTGCTTTTTCTGGCATTTTCCACCTTTCAGCTTTTGTTAAAAAACCTGCTTTTTTATGAGGAGAGGCTGAGGTTATTTGGTGCTGAAGAGAAGAGTGAGGGGTGAGATTTGATAGCAGCCTTCAACTAACTGAAAGGGATTCCAAAGAGAATGGAACCAGATTATTCTCAGTGGTGGGAGATGACAGACAAAGGAATAATGGTCTCAAGTTGCAGTGGGGGAGATCTAGGTTAGATATTAGGAAAAACTATTTCACTAGGAGGGTGGTGAAGCACTGGAATGGGTTATCTAGGAAGGTGGTAGAGATTTTTAAGGCCAAGTTTGACAAAAACCTGGCTGGGATGATTTAGTTGGGACTGGTCCTGCTTTGAGCAGGAGGTTGATCTATATCATACATAACTGCATTGATAATTCCTCATCATTTTGTTATTCTGGCTCTAAGTAATTTTCCTTGCTAATTACTGCATCTGCACTGCTCTGCACTTATTCAAATTAATTGGTCAGTATTCTGTACAGATAGCCCATGCTGCAGTGCTCCATTGCTCTGAGCTCTTCTCTGTGGTCATTCTCACAATGCATTGTGGGATGCCTAGAATTCTGACATGGCAAGCATGTGTATCAAATTAACACATGCCCAGGATACTTCTGCAGCTGGACCATGCTCCTGTCATACCCTAAGATGGCAACCTCTCCACATGGTTCTAGCAAAGGCTTAGAAAGGGAGAGACTTGTTACTGAGAGAGGATTAATTTTATGACTCATGAATTTGTAAGTTAAGATACTGGGAAAGGAACTGAATGGATAACATTGCAGTGAATGAAATTATAATAGAGGAGTCTATTACAAACTCCCTCAAAGTTTAAAAAAAGAACAACCTTAATTCTTACTTAACTAGCCAATTAGCCTGTCATAAAATGGGATTTTCAGGTCTCTCCTCCACA
>JANRFK010006689.1:2754496-2767419 GCA_030068395.1 Apalone spinifera
GAGAGAGAGAGACAGAGTGAGAGAGCTCAGGAGACAAGACCTGAAAATCCCGTCTTATGACGGCCTAATTGGCTAGTTTTTAAATAAACAGCCTTTGGCAAGAACATGTTGGGGGAGAGAGAGCATTTGTAATGTGGTGCTAGTAAATGAAGTAATGTAAGGACCTCATTCTTCGGGGTGACCTCTTTGAAAGTTGGAGTCAGCACGTCTCCAGTTTTAATAAGTGGCTACAGTGAGCACAGAGACTGAGCAACATGGGACATTTTATGATGTTGGGCTGGCCTGAGCTAAGATTGCAAAGGAAAGCTGAATGGGGGTTGTTTAGTGACATGCAGGTCAGGCTGCGTGCCTGACTGTGTGCACATGCCTTGATCTGCAGATGGCCACACATTTGGGTCTGCTCCTGGTTGTGGAGCCCATGTTAGAATGGCCTTGGAGACTCTGAAGCCTGGAGGTTGCTATGGAAACCTCAAGTCAGGGACTGCTGTGAAGAACAGAATAGCAATCAGTGATTAGTATATGATTTGGCTTGAGGAGCGTGGGCCAAGGAGAAGAAAAGTGGTGAGGGGGTGGCAAGCTGGATGACTCTTCACAAATATCCCCCCCTTTCCAATCAATTCACCAGAGAAGGGTTCCTCATCCACCCCACTGCGGCCAGTTGAAGAGACCGGGTGTCCTACCCCAGTCCCAGGCCTTTGATGGGAAGGCTCAGTGCATCTCTTGATCCATGGCAGTATAACTTCTTAGGAGCCAGGCCACCATCAGGACCCACCCTAGACCATGGCTGCACCCTGAACCTCCTTAAAGGGGGGTGGCCTCTGGGATGATAACACAGCCACAGGCTTTCCCACTCCTCGCCAGAGTCCTATCAGTTAAGCCCACAGAGTCAAGCTGGGAGTGAAGCCCCATGTGAGGGACAGTACAATAATACAGTACAATAAGGTGTCTTTGCTCAACAACTTTCTCCCTCTAACTCCTTACCCCTTATTCTCTTTCTCCCTGTATCTCCCTCTTTCCCCTTGCTGGGAACTGTCACACTCATGGTTCAGGAGACAGTGCCAGATGGATGCTTGGAGGTGCACAGTTCCTCCTCTTGCAATGTATCTATGATTGTTTTGTCATGTGAACTAGAAACAGACTCTCAATTTATGTGTCGATCAGGCTGGGCATGAGTAATGGCAGCTTGCACTTTCCAGTACTCTGGCACCTCTGAACAGATCAAGGGAGGATCAGTCTCTTTGGACTTTTCACTCTCTAAGCACAGAGTGGCAGCAATGGAGAAAAGTGGGGCTCCCTGTGGTGGTAGCAGAAGAAAGCGGGGCTTGGAATAAAGACCCTGCTTAGGACTCAGGACATCTAGGTTCAATTTCCAACTTTGCCAAAATTTCCTGGGTGACCTGGGGTAGATAGTGCCTCAGTTCTGGTCTGTTGTTAGGATATTCTCTAAGCAGACTGTAAGGTCTTTCACACAAGGCCCATCTCTTGCTAGATGCGTTGACAAAAACCTCCCACAGCGAGATTATGACTTATTGCTCCAGTAGCATATGGAGGCAACAATCTTAGCATCTGTAACACAGACTGTTTCCTTCTCAGACATGCCATTAGACAGCTCATAAGCAATGAGGGAAGCAGGAGGGCTACTAGTCAGGATTCTGGGTCACTTGGCCAAGGACTTGAAAGACCTGTGTTCATATTCATATTATAGCACAGATTCTATGTGGGACCTTGGATAGGCAGATGGGCTCCGATCTTCTGTGGGAATTAGGTGCCCAAATACCTTTGAGGGTCTGTTGCCCTTCTGTACTATGGGGACAACAGTCCTGCCCTGTTTCACAGGGGTTGTGAGGTGAACGCATTAAGGAGTGTGTGGTGCTCAGTTACTATACGAGTAAGCGCCTAAGCTAGAAAGGGAAGAACATTTGGTCATGACCATCCACTTTTGGGTATAATCTTCAGCACAGAAGTAAAAATTCAATGTGTTGTCATTACCCCTCTTCTCTATCAGCGATCCCCTTTTTATTTGATCTAAAAAAAGTCTTCCCAAGTCCACTCCCCATGTATTTAAATCTACAGTCCACTGCCTGCTTGGCCTGCATTACATCACAGAAGCAACCTTGCTTTTGATCTTTGCAAAAGCCAATAGACTTAATATATTCTCCTGCTGTTCCCAGTTTGGAGGAGAGAAGGAAGGTCCGGGGCTGCACAGCCCAAGAAAGAAAGAGAAGAAAACTGCCAGCTGCCTCAATTAAGCTTTGGGACATGATTCAGCCCTTTGCTTGAGTCCAGTGTATTCAAGCAGCAGAGGAAGAAGGATCAGCGGTGCACTGCTAAGCAGGGTTGTGCCTCTCTCAAGCCTAAACCATAAGGAGAATCCCTCTAGGATATTCACAGAGAGATCACTGCAGTTTATTGTAGAGTAGCTGCCTTTGATGCTCTCCTGCTTCAATGGATTGCTCAGATCTCCAGCCTTCAAAAAAAAATAGAATATTCTTTCCATATGTGTGCACTCCATTGTATAAAAGGAGCATAGGTGCCTGGCATAAAACCATGCCCCAAACTGCTGACAGTCCTTAAAGATCCCATTAGTCTTGTAAGAATTAGGGAGTTTTAACCCCAATTTCCACACCAAATTTCCTTGGTAGTGAAAAACTTGCACTTCACAAGAATTTTCACTATAAATCACATGAAGATCAAAAATGAATCTTACTATTCTATACTAGGTGCACTTTTTCATTAAGGTATTTGCAAATTCCAGTTATCAGCCAGCTATAGTAAAATATATAATGTATGTTTAAAATATTATAAAACCAGCGTCTATTAAGACATTTAAAATATCTATGCATCTGTACTACATTGCAAATTAGATGGAATGGTAATATATTTTCATTAAAGTTCTTACCAAACAATCTGATTAATTGAATTCAGTTTAATTTAATTGTCCAGTTTAGTATATTAATTTAAAATGTGCACAGCTGAAATGGAATTTAGTGTTCTATAATGTCTGTTTTTCTAACTCTGCCCCTTAATTTCCCCAAAATTCATCCAAGTTGTCTGAAATGTTACAGGCTTGATCTTAATATAGTATACATTTTTTTCTGGGATGTTTAAGGCACTTAGATGAGGACTCTGGGAGATACAAAGGTGCAAAATTCAGAATTACTTGCTAGAATTTTTTTAATTTGTTTTTTGGCTTAGGAACTTCACTTGTATTTTAGTTTCGTGGCCATAGCATTGATTGGTTTCTTTGTTGAAAGGCTTTTGGGTGGAACTATTTTAGTTATTAACAGGAAGTTCCATGTACACTATTGGCTCCAGAGAGATTAAAAATTTATCTTCTGTCCTTACCTTGAATGTTCTACTCAGTGTTCCCTGTGAACTATCAAGAAATAACTATTACTTACTATTTTCCTTAAAAAAAAGAAAAGAAAATTTACAGAAGAAAACTCAGTAAAGCTGGAAAAGGGCAGGGAGGGGGAAAAAATCCTTTGAGAGATCATTACTGTTTTCTCCAAGCCCAAATATTAGTAAGCCTGGATTCTAAGTTAAGATGCAGCTTCAAAACAAAAAGCAAATTTTAGGAAAGCCTAATTGTATCACAGTCAACAAGATAACTGAACAACAGAGGGAAATTTCATCTCAGTGGCTTAGCCACATGGACACATTACCTCGCAGGACATTGTACACGTGTCTATGAAATCCTCCACGCTGTCCAAGAAAGATAGCTCAAAAGAGCTGTTTGAGAATTGTCTGACAGAAACTTTTCCTGTGGGGAAATACAGTGTCACCAAAAATGAAATTCATCAAGGGGAAATTTCCAGGAGCTTGCTTTACTCGATTGGGTCAAATGTGCTTCGCTGTCATCTTCGAATCGCTCTGCACCTCTCCCCATGTCACTTCAACAAGCCTTCATTAAGAGTGTATACAGGCAGTGAGTGAGGCAAATTGATTAATCTCTTTGCCAAAATAGTGACAAAGGCAGTATGTCTTTCAAATGTCAAGGTGTTGTCACACTGTAAGACTCTGCATGGACACACAGCTGCACCCATAAGAGGTATGCCCATAGCTACGAAGTTGTGCCAAAGCTCAGGGTGGTTGATGTATAAGAAGGCTTGACTGTGGGTATGTCTACACTGCAGAGTTTTTTCAAAACTTCACTTATGTCCACACTGTAATTGCGTTCTTTCGAAAAAAAAAAAAAGCGAAAGAACAGAGGAGTTTTTCTGATGTTGGTAAACCTCTTTCTATGAGGAAGAAGCCTTTTTGTGAAAGAGCTCTTTTGGAAAAAGGCATGTGTGGATGGGGAAGAGGGAGTTCTTTCGAAAGAAGAGGAAAGCAGAAAAAACACAGGTGCCCTGGTGGCCATTCCGTCCATAGTAATAACAGTTTAAATGCAAGAGAGCGTCCATTCAGTGTGGATGCTATCTTTTGAAAAAGCAGATTGCTTTTTTAATGCACTTTTGCAGTGTGGACGCTTTCTTTCGGAAGAAGTTTTTTCGGAACATCTCTTCTGATAAAGCTTCTTCTGAAAGAAGCCTGCAGTCTAGACATAGCCTGTGAGAGCTCCTGATTGTCAGAGGTGTGGGTCATCAACACTTTTAAAAATCAAGTCCATAGGGTACTGGAGAAAGCCTGATCTTGCACTATTTTTTTTAATTAACATTTTTTCTCTGAAAAAAATGCAGGAAAAAATTAATCAAGAACCAAAATTTCCTCTTGATGAATTTCATTTTTGGTGACACTATGTTTCCCCACAGGAAAGGTTTCTGTCAGACAATTCTCAAGCAGCTCTTTTGAGCTATCTTTCTTGGACAGCTTGGAGGACTTCATAGGCACGTGTACAATGTCTTAGATAATGAGAAAAATGGGATACATGTAGGTGCTAATTTGGTGCTAGATACAAAACCTACATTTAGACAAAAACTCTCAGCCTTATTAGAGGTTCCATGACAATATCCTCCTGGTCTCTGTTTCTCTACCATCCTTTCCTCTTTTAAATGTGTGCTATTGCCTCATAATAAGCTAAGCTGTAAATGCCATACGTGCTATGTGACACACTATAAAATCTACTAAGTGAAAGTATAAAATCTAAAGGAAATCCATAAATCTCTGGAACTAGCTACACTTTCCAAAGCTAACACTATTAAACTTGAAAAATCACTGGCTGTAAGTATACACCTCTGCTAATCGGCTGGGCAGGTTGGAGAGAAATGCTTGGTGGGCCCCAGGCCTGATTTTACCTGCCTCTGGTTTAAGAAAACACATAGGCTGACAACTATTTGGAGAATGAGAATAATAAAATAAGAATAACCATAATAATTAATATGGGATTGGATCCCCATCTGCCAGCTGTTATGTACATACACTTATCCATGAGATTTTAAGCCCAGACAACAACATAATAATATTGTATAGCAGAGGCCACACAATTTCACCAAGTTACTCCTGTACTGAACCCAGCACTGTGAGGAGATTAAAATGCAATTACACACCGCATTTTACAGTCTAGGAAGGAGCTATTTCACTAACAATTATTTCACTAACATCGTTTGCAATTGGGATTGGTTTGCAAACGATTCACTAGCCAAAATATGGCTGTAGACAATGGACTCAGCTCTTAAACATATCCTTTTATTGGGATGCGGCAGCATAGCAGAGTCTAAACCCTACCACCCACTCCTGACAAACTGATCCAGTCCGATGGTGGGCCAGCTTTTCTCATGACTCAGTCTTCTGAGCAACTCACATTTAATCCCAAAGTATCTGATAAATTAAGCTCAAACACAACTCTTCATTCCACTGCATGGGCTCATTTTTCACAAACTCTTCACCCCTTTCCATGCTCTGCAATGTTGTGCAGAGCAACATCACTCAGGGGTTCTTCCTGGAGATCTGGCTCCAAATTCTTGTGTCAGGGCATTTCCCAGTGGCCAGTAGGGAATCCAAGGCTATCCCATTCCTTCGGTTCCAGTCCAGGGATTCTGTGGCACAAAGATGAGGTCTGCTTTTCAGTTGCATTGCTGCCTCCCTGGAGTTCTTCCAACCTTGGTCTTCCATCAGGCCTTCCTGATATAACTGATTCTCATTAGGCCCTTCCTTTGCTCTTTAGGTAACTGATGAGGTGACTGGGTCTGTGGACATGCGGAAGTCAGCGAATGTGATACACTGTGACTTTAGCAAAGCTTTTGATATGGCCTCCCACAGTATTCTTGCCAGCAAATGAAGGATGTATGGATTGGATAAACGGACTGTCAGGTGACTGGAACGCTGGCTAGATTGTCAGGCTTAATGGGTAGTGATCAATAGCTTGATGTCTGGTTGGTGGTTGGTATCAGGCAGGTATCTAGGGCTGGTTTTATTCAACATCTTTATTAATGACCTGGATGAGGGGATGGATTGCACCCTCAGCAAGTTTGCGGATGACAATAAGCTAGAGGGAGAGTTAGATACGTTGGATGGTGTCCAGAGTAACCAATTGGAGGATTGGGCCAAAATAAATCTGATGAGGTTCAACAAGGACAAGTACAGAGGAAGAATCCCAAGCACTGTTACAGGCTGGGGACCAACTGGCTAGGTAGTAGTTCAGCAGAAATGGACCTGGGAATTACAGTGGATGTGAAGCTGGATATGAGTCAACAGGGCACTCTTGTAGCTAAGAAGGCTAACAACATATTAGGATGCATTAGAAGGAGCATTTCCAGCAGATCTAGAGAAGTGATTTCCTTTATTTGGCACTGGGGAGGCCAAATCTGGAATATTGCATCCAGTTCTGGGCCTCCTATTATAGAAAGGATGTGGACATATTGGAGAGGGTCTAGCAGAGGGCAACCAAAATTATTAGAGAGCTGGAGCACATGACCTACGAGAAGAGGCTGAGGGATTTGGGCTTATTTAGTTTGCAGAAGAGAAGTGTGAGGGGGGATTTGATAGCAGCCTTCAGCTACCTGAAGGGGGGTTCCAAGGAGGAAGAAGAGAGGCTGTTCTCAGTGGTGATGGATGGCAGAACAAGGAGCAGTGGACTCAAGTTACAGTGGGGGAGATCTAAGTTGGATATTAGGAAAAACTATTTCCTTATGGGGAATGGGTTCCCTAGGGAGGTGGTGGAATCTCCGTCCCTAGAGGTTTTTAAGTCCTGGCTGGACAGAGCCCTGGCTGGGATGATTTAGTTGGTCTTGCTTTGGGCAGGGGCCTCAACTTGATGACTCCTGAAATCTCTTCCAGCCCTAAGAGTGTATGATTCTATGATTTAGCAACTAGAGAGGGACTGCAGCATTCTTCCCCTCCCTCTCTGTGGTCCCACCTCATCTGGCCTTCTTTCCTTTATGCTCAGAGCCTAGCTCTTCCCCTAGTTGGGTTAAATCTTCCATTAGACTTGGTCCCAGTGCAATGAGGACCCTGGACTAAGGTCCCCAGCTCCAGTTAACTCTTTTAGTGCCAGTCTGGGATCAAAACAAGAACAAGGCATTTCACAACTGTATTTTACTCCTACTGAACATAAAAAGCATATGTAGCTATAAAGAGAAGATAAAGATTTTAAATATGCCCAAGAAGATAAAGATTTTAAATCTGGCTGGCTGGTTAAACTGTATTGATAATAGTAGTTTCCACACTTTTGCTAACACCAGTTTGTCAACCCAATGTGGAGCCTTAGGGTGCACCTCCTTTGGAATAAAAGACCCCTGGTGTAGCTGCAGCAAGTCCACATCAGGTGATTTGAGTTCACAGAACTTAGGATGTGGGGCTAAAAATTGGTGTGTAAACATACCGGCCTGGGCAGAATCCCAGGGTCTAGGACCATTCCCCTTTCAAGGACTCAGAGCTCTGGCTCCAGCCAGAACCTGAACATCTATACAAGCAGTTCCCAACCTTTTGCAGATGGGAACCCATTTTGACAATTCAGGAAGACTTGGGGTATGTCTACACTAGCCCCCTAGTTTGAACTAGGGAGGCTAATGTAGGCATTCGAAGTTGCAAATGAAGCCCAGGATTTAAATATCCCGGGCTTTATTTGCATCTTCCCGTCTGGATGCCATTTTTAAATCCCCTTAGTCCGAACTAACTACTTGTGGTTACACGCGGCAGTCAAATGTTAACTCAAACTAAGTCCTTAGTTCGAGTTAACTGTTACACCTCGTGGAATGAGGACTTAGTTTGAGTTAATGTTTGACTGCTGCGTGTAGCCGGGGGCAGTTAGTTCGGACAAAGGGGATTTAAAAATGGTGCCCAGATAGGAAGATGCAAATAAAGTCCGGGATATTTAAATCCCAGGCTTCATTTGCAACTTCGAATGTCTACATTAGCCTCCCTAGTTCAAACTACGGGGCTAGTGTAGACATACCCTTGGTGACCCAAGGCAATTCAAAAACAGGGGGAGGAGGGAGGGCAGAGCCACCTGGGGAGACACTAAGCGACCCTTTTGAAATGTAATGGCGACCCATAGGTTGGGAAACCCTGATCTACACAGCAATGTTACAATCCCCCCATGAGCCTGATTAAATTAGAATGGACCAGACACAGGTGTGTTCCATTGCTGTGTAGACAGACACATAGTGTACGTGGATTGCCACCTGCTGTAGCTTTTGGGGGCATCACATGATTTAGATCAGTTCTGAGCAGAGTTATATGGCATTGCTGTTAAAATGTCAGCAGCAACTCATTTCTTTCATGGCTCCCAGCACTGCTGACCCAGTGGAAATGTGCTGGCATCAATGGGAGCTTGTTGCAAAAAGCGTCCTTGTGTTGCCACAGCACATGAGAGAGAGCCATCCTACCTGTGAGAAAAGCTTGTGGCTCAAGCTTTTGGCCTGGTGCTGACTTAATGCGTCATATTCTTGAACCCTCTCCATGAAGCCTTGAGGTCTTGTCACAGAATCACTTCACTTTACGCATTTCAGTGTGGTGAATATGTAATGATCTTTTGTTAGCCCCTTACACAGGAAACGCTCACGCTTGCCAAGGAACATATAAGGGAATCCAGCTTCTTTGATGCCTCAGTAGAGCTTTTTTATCACTCGTCACTACAAAGCAGCAGCTTTTGCTGGGAACAATTCCTGCAGTGTAATTGATGCTGGATCCACCATGTGCACCAAGGAACATAACCCTGTTGCTCTGTAGGCTTTGTCCCAGCTAGGATTTTCAAAGGTATGTTTTTAAAACATGTTACCTCATAACTGCCTCTTTCGGGGGAGACTGTGGTGCATCATGGGAGATGTAGTCTGGCCAAGGAGCTCTGCCCACAATAAGAATAGTAAAGGATGAAGCACCTGAACTTCCATGAGACACAACAACTGTTCAGTTGGATGCAGATTAATGTCAACCCACCACTAAACAAAATCTTTCAGTTAATAGAAAATCCTCAATGGAAAATCAAAATCTTTTGGCAAAATCAAAATTTTTCCACCCATAAGTTTTCATTTTTGCAGAAACCACATTTTTACTGATTAAACATTTTGATAAACAATTCCCAATCGGCTCTAGTCTAACTGTTGTGCTGGTGGATTAGATAAACTCCAGGGTTATATATCAACTAAAGAGTCTGTCAGGCTTAGCGCTGAACATTATTACAATTAAAATATTAAAATTGCAGTAAAATGCATAGATCAAGTCCACACTATAAACTCACCCCTTCTCCCCCTCCCCGAGCGATAGTTACACTTGCCTAACCCCCCATGTAGACAGCAGTGTTTTGGCAGGAGGCCACTTCTATTGACACAGCTGCCGCCTCTTGCAGAACTGGATTAACTATGCCCATGGAAAAAGCCCTCCCACTGATGTAGTAGTGTCTTCACTACTAAGCTACAGCTGCACAACTGCACTGGTGCATCTGTGCCCCTGCAACATTTTAAAAGTAGACCTGCCTATAGTGTTTGGACTTTCTTAAATTGGTGAATGGATGACTCTGCTGCTTGTGTGCTAATCTCTGATTTTTTCATGGGGTTGCATATCTGTACCTGTGTGTGATGCTGAGCTGGATTTCTAGCTAGGCACTGGACGTATGCCCAGCATTTAGGGGTGCCTCTTTACAACTGCAACACAGAGGTCAGCTGTAGGCAGGAGGAGGAGGGCGCTGAAGATGCTGTGCCTAGGGGCGTATTAGCGGTAAATCCAGCCCTGGCGAGGTGGGCAAAGCAGGTGGCAGCTCTCACCAAGGACTTAGGCCTCAGCTGAGCATTGACATGGTTGGACACTTAAACCCTAACTTGCGTGTTAGTATGGGTAAGATGGATATTTAGACTTTATCTCATTCTAGTAAACTGCTGCATGCATTAATCTCATTTATATTTGTAACCCCCTTTTTCCTCCCTGAATTACTCAGGAGCATGTCACACTCACAGGTGTGCCTGGGCACCTGATGGTTTTAACATAAAAGCAGATCCTGAGTACCTCAATGGTGATGTTGTTTAGTTGGGGATTCCCTATCCACCCCCTTGCTGCAGTCCCTGGCTCATAACGAATATGCAATGGCTATGCCTCCACCTGACTGGCCCTGTACACACTTAATGGTATGCCTTGGGAGCCTCCAGGAATAAAATTATTCCAGAAATAATCTGGATCTAACTCCAGAACAACAATTACAAATTATAAATAATATAAATATAATTGATTACATTAGAATGAACACACCTTTACTTAACTTAAAGAAACAGAGCTTAACAGATTAATAGTGAATAACATTAACAAAGTACACAGAAATAATAGGAACTTATCTATTTGGCATTTGCACTGTCACCATTTATCCCACCCCAGAGTGTGCACTACTCTGAATTCAGAGTCCCAGACACTTGCTTGCATGGATGTGCTTGAAGATGTGCAGCTGGAGTGGAGGTTCTCTGTAGGTTGTGTGTGTGTTAGTCCAAGCTGTGCAGCCAGCTGCAAACTCCCTCTGCCACTGGAGCAGGCTCCACCAAATGCTAGCAGCTCTGGTTCACTGGACTGGACACTCTGCCTCTCTTTGGACCCAGAGTTAGTCTCTATCTCTGAGGTTTGTCCCAGGCAGCACTTTCCTAAAGAGCCCATTTACTTACAGCCTCCTTCACTGTTCTGGTTTTTGTGTAGTCCTCCTCAGACACAGGCACAGCCAGAGCCTCTCCCAGCTAGGGCAATCAGCAGCCTGCTAGATCCAAGCACCACAGACTTCCAGTCCCAAGCTGTAGCTGCAGCACAACAGCATCTGAGCTGGATATAAGGCTCTTCCACAGCAGTCTGGCTCCCCTCTCCCAAAATGGAGAGCCCCAGGACTCCTCTGAGACCCTCTCTCAACATGCCAGGACAAGCCCGGATCAGCTCTCTCTTCCTGGTTTCCTCAAGGGCTCATGAGAGTTGTGGTCTCTAGGGCTAGATTGCAGCACACAGGATCCTCCCACAAAAAGTCAGAGGCACCTTTATTAAGGGAACTACTTACTGTTATAACATGCTATACAATAATATTAAAGTTTTTGCTTCATAACTGTATGAAATGTTTGTCCTGAAACTGTCAATCTTTCAGAAATGCTTGTCTCCTGCTTGTTAAAAAGCTATCAAAAATAAATATGCCCTTGTTGGACATTACAATATAAAGACTTTGTTAACTGTCCCCTTGCACTATGAAGAGGATACATACTCATCTCATCAGTTTGAATTCTGGAAGAAGGAAATATAGATAGTGGACAAACAAATGTTCATCTCTCTTTTATTGTTTAGAATGAACTTTTTTTGTCCACTATCTATATTTCCTTCTTCCAGTATTCAAGTTGATGAGATTTCTTTTCTCTAGTTAATAAATCCTTAGTTAGTTTATTCTAGGATTGGTGTTAAATGTTGTCTTTGGTGTGAGATTTGAGGCACAAATTGATCGGGGTAAGTGACTGTTCAGCTGGGACTGGGAGCAATCTGAATCTTTTGTGCTCTTCGATACATAGCATCCTAAAAACTCCAGCTTGTCCCCCAAGGGGACAGTCTAGGACTCCAGAGTAAAACTGGTATAGTGCTTCAGGAGTTCACACTTATTAGTGGGTTGGTGGAATCTATTTAGAAAACACTCCACCCGAGCTTTTGTTTTCCTTGCTTTTTCACAGTCTGCCGAGGCTGGCACTCACACTCACTCATGACTCCAGACATCATAACAGAATGTTACATAAGTTTCACCTGATAACGAGAGAATAATTGCTGGGTCTTGCGAAACAACTACATACCTTATGGGAGAGGGCGGTCACTTGAAATTCACAAAAAAGCAGCTTACAGGACAATAGAGAAGGGGAATCGCCCACCCAGGGATGAGTCTCATGAATGACTTCATTAAATCATTATTGCATGGCAACCCCCTGCCACCTCTGCATCTGTGAGCCCAGGCATCGAATGGCTGCTGATGGCAGGGGTTTTGCATAAAAGCTGCCTAATGTAAGGAAACACAATTCTTGTTCCCAGACAGGATTTTGTCTGCTGAGTAAAGGGCTCCCAGATGCCACACCTGGGATAAGGTTCAGAACTTGAAGCGTGGTAAGACTTTATTACATTGAACAGGAGTTTTATAAGATAATAACTTAAGTGTAACTTTTTTTGTCTGTGTCCCTAGACAAACTTACATTGTGCAAATATCTCCTCTTATTTTCAGGAAATCTCAGTCAGCTCCTTTCTGAGCCCTGCAATGACCAAAGACTTGGAAATCCAGAGCTGTCTCTTCACACATGATTTTCTCTCAATTTCATTCTATTGCCACTCCCTTTTTCCATGCCCTCTCTTTCCTCCCTTTTTTGTCTCATTTTCTTCCTTCAGTCTATCATTTGTCCCTACTCTCAATTCTTTTAGGTCTCTTTTAAATATGTTTTCCTTTCTTCTCCCACATTATGATTAGTATTCTTTTATTGCAGTAGTGACTAGGAGCTCCATTCATGAGTCACGTAGAAGAACATAATTTGTTGGACAAAAATCAACATGGTTTCTGTAAAGGG
>JANRFK010006689.1:2821854-2845286 GCA_030068395.1 Apalone spinifera
CATTTGCATCCCTTTTCCGGAAAAGGGTGCCTGTGTAGACGTAGCCCCTGTGATTTATAGGGGGAGACTGTTACAGAGCTGGGAACTGAACTCACATCTCAATCTAGCACCTTAACTACAAGATTAACTTTTCTCTTTCAGTTGGGTTATTTGCTATTGGTAAGTTTACACTGAATAATATTCAATACTCACTTAATATTTCTCCCCCACTGTGATCCCACTGCGTGGACCTGTGGAGCTATTTGTGGGGAAGTACAAACATTTTGCAATAAAATAGTCACAAAGAATGATTTTCATTCTCTACACCATCCCTCTTCTGCTCATATATGTTCCAGTCATGATTTGAGATCCTTAAGATATTTAAAGAAAACAAAGAAAGCTTTTTCCAGTTTTCCTTTAACTACAAAAACACCCAGAAGACAATTTCAGCCATATGTATTTATATTGATCTGGAAGGTATTTACTTCAAGCACTGAACAAATGTCTCAGTAAACATCAATATTGGGATTAGACTCATAAATGTCAGCTATATTTCATATGTGAGCAGCTCTTACCTTTGGGGACATTTGCCCCGTCATTCATTGCATCTTTTTATTACTATTATTATTATTTCCTTACAAAATTTGCCCTTTTGCAAAAGAGGTTACAGGCCATCTGAATATCCCCATCCTTCTTAGTCTGCCGCCAATGCTGACAATGAATATGGATTTAAGTGGAAAGGAATGGAGAGTTGGCTGAACTCGTAGCTGTTGCAGGAAATTGAAAATTGGTTTCAAAGGTTGTGTCATTATGCTTGGCTTACAACATCTATTCCATGGAAGAAAAGCAATGAATTTTGTATAGTAATGTCACTGAGCTCTTCAGCAACACTTGACTTGGAACAAAAAACAGAGACCTCAAAAGCGTAGTTTAAATGAGAGTCAGTACTGCTAGCCTTATTTTGCAAAGGGAAAACCGAGGCACAAAATTCAACATTTTGAAACTTGGACTTCAGAAGTTAGGCAACTATATCCATAAGTTAATGGTGTGATTTTCAGAGAGATGCAGCTAACCCTTTTCCAACCCCATTCTTTGGTGGACTTCTTCATAACCCCATTTCCACTCTGGCAATCTGTATCCTTCCCCTACCTGAATTATTTCTTTGGATCATGGCTTCTTTTCCTTTGCTTTGTCTTCAAGGCTACATCTACACCCTACTAGGTGGAAAAGAGAGGCAATGCTGCCATAAGGGGTAACATTTGGAAAAGTGCCTATGTGACTTAGGGCACCTAAGTCTCATTTTCAATAGGGACATAGGCACTTAGGATCTTCAGGGCTTATTTATGGAAGAAATTGGCAGAGTTAGAGTAAAACGGGGTGACTCTCAGTTTCCCCTGTAAACAAGCTCTGACTCACACAGACTTTCATGGAGACTCATGTTTGAACTTCACAAATGGGACTTAGGCCCCTTTGAACATTTTTTCTTGGGCCTATGGGCACATCTTGCTCTCATTCACATTCTGGACATTTTGCAGTTGACTACAATATTACCAGATTTGGAGGCCTGACAGATGACAGAATGAGGAACAATGGTCTCAAGTTGCAGTGGGGGAGGTCTATGTTGGATGTTAGGAAAAATTATTTCCCTAGAGGTATGTCTATACTACAGCGTTTTGTTGGAAAATGGCCATTTTCCCGTCAAAACCTGAATTACGTCCACAATGCAAGTGCGTTCTTTCATCAGTAAATTGAAAGAACCGGGTTTTTTTTGCGGTATTGGTATTCCTCATTCTATGAGGAAGAAGGTTTTTTGCGAATGCCTACATCTACACTGCAGTGTTACTTCAGCATACTGGAGGTATCCTGAAATTGCTATTCTGCGTCTTTTGACTGTGCAGTTATTTCAAAATATAACAGGCTCACTATTCTGATAGCCCTGTAACCTCATTCCACAAAACCTCATTTTTTGAGGTTTACAGGATCTTTTGAAACAGGGCATTTCTGTCAAAAGATCCCGGTCTTGACCACAGTTTTTTTTCGAAAAGTGGCTTTTCAAAAAAAAGCCGCGGACGCCATTATGCAAATGAAGCACAGGAAATTCAAATCCCAGCTTCATTTACAATTTCGATATGTCTAATTTACATCCCTTTATCAAAAAAGGGATGTAGTTTAAACATACCCAAGGAGTAAGGGATGATTTGGAATAGCGATTTATTATGAAATAAGTGCTGTTTAGACGGTGCCAGATTTAGAAATAAGCGATGCAGTTTTGCTATGCAAATTGTGTAGTTTATTTTGAGGTAATTTTGAAATAGCTTACCAAATTTCAAAATAAAGAGCTATTCCAATAAGTCCTTTAACTATCGTGGAACAAGGAGTACAGGGACGCTGCAATAGCACACCAGTTATTTTGAAATCTATTTTGAAATAATGGGCTCATTTAAAGACATGAAATTGCTATTTTGGAATACTTCTAGTATCCCAAAATAGTGCTGCAGTGTAAACAAAGTTCTAGTGAATACCGGGGATAGCAAGTACTTCTCAAGGCTCTTGAAAGCTGATGTCTGGATGGTTGCCACTGGATTCTGAGGGAAGTCACAGACACAGCTCTCCTTGGGCAGATTAAGGCACAGATTTTTGGACTATGGTAGCTGTGGATTTAAAAGAAAGCAGGAGGGGACTATCATGACTGCACTGTTAGCAGACCAAAGCCCATGATGTTTGTTCTGTTCAGGCGCATAGACTGCTGTCAGCACCATAGAACTGAATCCCTAATATAGTGGGATGGCAAACACAGACCCATAAACAAGGCAGCAAAGTCAAGAGGAAATGCTTAGATACCACAAGGCTTTATACAAATTTGATATAGGGGTATGTCTAGACTGCATCCCTCTGTCAGCAGAGGGATGCAGATTAGGCAGGTCGACATTGCAAATGAGGCAGGGATTTAAATATCCAGCACCTAATTTGCATTAAAATGTCCACTATGTTTTGCCAACTCAGAACTTGTTGGCAAAAAGTGGCAGTCTAGAGGGGGATCTGTCGAGAAAGAAAGCCTTTTCCGACAGATCCCTTATGCCTCCTGTCGGCAGAGGGATGCAGTCTAGACATACCCTAGATCAGTGGTCCCCAACCTTTTGGGGGTGCCGGGTGCCCTGGGGTGGGGGCCACGCATGTACCACGTGCCTGGGGGTGGCACCACGCATGCGCCGTGCACCTGGGGTGGGGGCCGCGCATGCGCCGCGTGCCTGGGGCGAAAGAATGGCTCGGGCCGGCCCTGGTCACTAGGCGGGGCACATAAATGCCCCGGCACGTGCCATGGTGCCCGCAGGCACCGCGTTGGGGACCACAGCCCTTGATGTACATATAACATACAGCTAAGAGTCCAGACACCTAGATTGTACCTCTAGCTCCGCTATTGACCCACTGCCCACCCTTCAGCACATCGTTTTTGTCACTCATTGCCTCAGTTTCCCTATCTGTAAAATTAGCATGACAGTATTTAGCTTGGTAAAGCACTTTCAGATCTGAACAAGAAAAGTGTCACCTGCATCATCAGTAACTGTTTGGGTTAAAGGACAATCCTAAAGGTTATAAGGGATTCTCTATCTGCAGGAGTAGATGTTTTTCGAAAAGATCTGTTTTAAGAATTATTTTGAGGATGATCTCTGGCCTGTGTAGTGCAGGAAGTTGGACTAGATAATCACAATGGTCCCTTCTGACTTCAGAATCGATTAATCTATTGTATGTAAAAATAATCAAATGTTTCAAAATAATACATTTTTCACTTTCATTGTAGAACTGATTGAAATATTTCATTTGAAACTATTTAAATTAGTGGGTTTTTTTGAAACTCAAAATTTTTATAACAACTTTTCTTCCCCAACCGAGTGAAAATGTTCCCATTGCTCACCAAAACAAAACATTCTAAAAGTTTAATTCTTGAAATGTCTGTTTTTGTTTTTCTTTCCTTTTTGTCATTGCATGCAATAGAATATTATCCAGTTAAAAAAATCTTTAAATTTACTTACTTTTCCTCACTATGCTTTCATTTTTTGATGGCCTCTTAAAAACATAAACAACTCCCCACCCCAAACTCTCTCCAGTTTTGAAAAGTTACAAGTATATGTCCAGGGGAGGATGCAAGGAAAAAATAAAGCAAGGCCAATGAACAAGTGAAAGGTGGGATGGGAATCCCAAACCCTAAATATTATTGACTCAAGGATAAGCAAGAGACAGGAGAACACACACAATGAAAAAAAAAAAAGGAATGTATGAGGGGAACCCTAATTTAATGTTTCCAGTCTTCTATTTGCCAGAAGCTGGGAATGGGCAACAGGGGAGAGATCACTTGCTGATTGCCCATTCTTTATCCCCTCTGGGGCACATGGCATTGACCATTGCTGGAAAACAGGATACTGAGCTAAATGGACCTGTGGTTTGATCCAATTTGGCCGTTTTTATCTGAAATATCAATATTTTTAAGGAAAACACCCCTTCCATTACAAACCCTGATTGAAGGACAACAACTGGGGTACTCCTGGAGTCAGCTAGAAGTTTTGTCTCAAGACAGAGTGAAGTGGGGGAGATTTGTAGATGACCTATGCTCCACTTGGAGTACAAGGGTTTAAGAAGAAGATTACAAACCCTGTGATATCTCCAAAGATTTTATGAAGTTACTTTTTCTATTTTTCTACTGTCTCTGGTCTGTTTTGCCTCTGTGCTGAGTATTCCATACTGCTTTGCAACTGATCTGGGAGGTTGGTCAGTGTTATAATCATGTTGTAGATGAGATAGATAAAAATGCAGAGAAGCTATGTGAATTGTTCAAAGCCACAGATTAAGTCAGAGGTATGGCTGGAAAGAAAACCCAGGATTAAAGCGAGAGAAATTTTCCAACCAAATCTTATTTTCAGGGGGAAAAAAGCAGATTCAGTGGTACCAAAACATTTCACTGATTTGTGTCAGTGCTGCTATATTATTCTGGTTAAAAAAACCCAAAACAAACAAACAAAAACCCCTGTAAAAACAGAAATGTTTCATTTTGACATTTTCAAAACAAAACTTTTGAAATTGAAATTACCTCAGTTTGGAAGTTTCCTTTCTTTTTATTTTTAGAGTTTAAAATATGTTAAGCAATGCTCAAAATTGAAATAGAACATTTCAGCTTGAGTTGAATGACGGCACATTTTGCTCAACCTACAAGGAATTTGTTTTCGTCTGTTTGATTCACCAACATTTTGGAATATTTTCTGTTTTATTTCAAACCAAAATAAATTGTTTTTCTCCCATTCTTCAGAATTGCTAATGAAAAATGCATTCTTCACTCAACGATACCCAGGATTCCAAACTCACTATTTTAAGAACTAGACTCCTACATAGAGCTGGACACAGAACCCAAGTGTCCTGCATTCCATAGCCCACCAGTCCTCTCTCACGTTATAGCCATACAAAGTAGTTGACATTTCTTTCAAACGCTACATTTTTCAACTATATTTCCTTCACAGTTTTTTCAGCTGGGTTTATGAAGGATTTGAAATTCAAGATGGATTCCAGCATCAGTTGACATGGTCACATCTGCTTGTGGGGTCTCTGAACTCCCCCCGTTGACTGGTTCGTATGAAAAACAAACACATTTGTTAGAGAAGAAATAGGTGACCCAGGAGTGATGGGGTAAACAGAACTGCTTTATTGTCCACGCACGTGTACCTCGAACATTCAACACACGTCCGAGTGTCAACAAATTGATGCCAATTACATCCTTTTATCTATTTTGGTATGTTAATTCACACATCTATCACTACTTTTTATAAAGCCTTATTTAGTAATGTTAACTCCCATAAAATGAATATTAATAAGCAAATAATGAATACAATTATACCCACCTTTAATTACTATTTACAGAATTTTAATTGAATTAACACTTTCTACACTACAAACTTCAACAGGTTATAGAGATTACAAGAAGTTTAACTCAGAAGATATTTATACAGCACCAGTGAGGGTACGTAAAAGACACAACAAAGAAGAGCAGCTGCAGGCTTATCTATTTTTCTAGGCTGTAAAAATGAAGGGAAAGAGCATGTTCAAGGGTAATGCCCACTGTGGCTGAACTTCTTACCGCTATCCCAGACCCCCATTCATTTTCACATATCTCAACAGCATTTACAGATCATTGTCCTTATCAATGAGCCATCACGTTTCTGATGAACCCTTATTGGCCCTCACTTTGCATGTCTAGATTAGAAAACACGTTTATACTTCATATTTCTAACATCAACTACAGGAATGATATACTCACAAATAGCATATACATACTTTTCAAATGATATCTTACAAGAAATGTTTTATATAAAGCACTTTCCAGTTTTGCATATTCATATTCATAAGCATATTTTCATAAAGCACAGAGAAGGCCCCATCACACATACCACTAAGAAAGGGACTCTGGTAACGGTGGTTAATCAACTGAACATGCATGGCCAGTGTGGTGCTGTGGATGAGAGGGTTAATGTGATCGCTGGAGGAATAAACAAGGCAGGAGGAACATACTGGAGAACAGAATACAAGCTGTGAGACTTTTTCATTTCTGGTCAATTCTCAAAAATATCCTCAGTCTGAATAAAATATTTTGTTGAACCCATAACAAAACATTTCACTTTGACTTTGAGAAGTTTCAAAATACTTTGGATTGGTTTCGAAAATACAATTAGAGGAAATTTTGAGAGAAAAAGTCATTTTGACCCCCAAATTCAAAACAATTTCTTTTAGAATAGATGAAATGCAACATTTAGACTATTTTTGGCAATTTTAAGGGGGAGCAGTTGAGTGAAACAATTTAGCAAACCCAACCTGAATTTGTGAAATGTTTCTATGTCACTGCATCTGCTTTTTTCAATGAAAACAAATTTCAGCTGTAATTCCTCCTAGCTCCATTGGCAAGTCCCTGGTGCAAAGCAGAGCCCAGTTCTGGCGTCTACACTTGAGGAAGATGGTTGTGAAATGTGAGTGGGTTCTGTGTGCGAGTGCTGGAGAAACAGTTACTCAGGAGTAGGGTTGCCAGGTATCCAGTTCTGAACCGGACAGTCCAGTATTTGAGCTTTCAGTTCAGGAAACAAATCAAGAAAATATAAATGAGAAAAATATCAATGTCCGGTATTTTCTAAATAAGATGTAATGTAGATTGTGATGTAATGTCAAGTGTGTCCAGTATTTTTGTTGAAACCATCTGGCAACCCTACTCATGAGAGCAGACTCATTGACTTTGTTGGGCTACACTCCCAAGTAAAATGCTCAGCAGCACGAAGAGGGTCCTCTCCTCTAGGTTGCCTCATAACTACCTGTCTTTTACTGCTTCAGAGGGGTAGTCCAGTCAGTCTGTAACAGGAAAAACTTAAAAAACAATGAATAATCTAGTAGCACCTTAAAGACTAACAAAACATGTAGATGGTATCATGAACTTTCATGGGCGCAACCCACTTTTACTGAACAGAGTGCAGCACTGTTGAAGCATTCCTCCCCTACCTCCTCCCTGTGTACTCAGCTTAGCTAGGCTTGTCTCCTTCCTATTCGCAAATCTGTGTATCAGCCCACCACAATACATTGCTCAAATGCTGGTCTGGTATATATCCTCTATGCATCCTGTCCCTCAAGACGGAAATATGGGACGGTTGTTTGACTACACTGGGTTGTAGGAAAACTGGCCAGCAGAGGAAGGCAATATGGATAGGACCCATTCCCTTCACCAAGGCAACCAATCGTCAGTAATACTGCGCTTACTGAGTACTGCTCAGTGCTTCTCAACTTGCTTGCAAAAGGCACAGTGTATCATGGAAGGTGAAAGAATGCTGGCAAGGTCTTGCCTCAAAGCATGAGACAATGCACCAGTCAGCTGTGCAGCCCATTGGAGCATCTGGAGGACTGGAAGTCACAGTTTGTGGGTTCTTTTACAGTTGAAGCTGTTGATTCACCAGGCAATGCCAAGCCAGCCACTTTCTCTCTCTCTGTGCCTCAGTTTATCCATCTGTGAATGAATGCTGGCTGAATTCAGCAAGGGGCTGTGATCCATGTGTAAAAATGCTTTGAAAGCCTCAATAAAAGGAGTTCTGCAAGTGCAAAGTAGTACTTTGATGGGTTCTCTTTCTAACTGGCATTGAATATGCAAACTGGATGAGCTGAGCTCCATACACAAAGCGCACTTACACACGGTCTTATCTGGAGATTGTTTCTTACTACATTCTTATGAAAGTAGATGTCCAAGCATTCCTGTGCAATGTCCCAGGCACTGTTGCGGATAGGGAGGGGAGCTCATATGTACGATTAGCAACATGCCAAATAAGCCTATAAGAGACTGTGTTGCCTAGCAGATAGATCAAAGGACTGCCACTCAGGGGATCTGTGAGCAAGTCACAACCTCTCTCCATGCCTCAGTTTCTCAATCAGCAAACGGACAGTGATACTGATCTCCTCTGTAAAACACTCTGAGATCTCCTGAGTGGACACTTTAGAATGCTTAGATCATTTGAAAACACACACCTTACTGCAAAGCCGGGTAGAAAGACTAACATAAGATACATGCTCTTGTATCTTTCAATTACTTCTTGTCTTGAAAAAGGTATGCCTTAAAAAATAAAGTCAGGATCCTAAGAAACTCACCCTGCAGGTCAGGAGATATATCGAAGATCTCCATGACTCTTAAGAATTTAGGACAATATTTGCCTCTGAGCATTCGTGCAATAACAGTGTTGGCAACTCCTATAGTTCTACCATGTCTCTTGCAGTATACAGGGTGTTTCTTAAGTCCCAGCTAGAGACTTAATTTCTAAGTCTCATTTCTTAAACCCTCATTTTTTTCTCTTATCTTACCACTGTCACAAGCACAGGCACGAATTCATAGATTCCAAGGCCAGAAGGGACCACTGTCATCAAATAGTTAACCATCTGTAGAACACAGGCCAGGGGACTGCCCCAAAAGAAGTCCTGGGGCTGATCTTTCACGAAAGCATACAATCTTGATGTAAAGAGAGTCAGTGATAGAGAATCTGCCATCACCCTGGGTAAATAGTTCCAGTGATTAATTACCCCCACTCTTAAAAAAATGGACACTTTATTTCTAATCTGAGTTTGTCTATCTTCAACTTCCAGCTGTTGCATTGTGTTAGACCTTTCTCTGCTGGATTGAAGGGTCTATTATGAAATGCTTGTTCCCTGTGCTATATATATAGCCTGTAATCTGTCACCCCTTAACCTTCCTTCTCATTAAAATAAATCCTAGTCTCACTGTAATCTAAAAACCACAAGCCTTAGCCACCTGGCTCAAAAAGATGACCACATCTTTCAGAGGATAAAGGGACAAGCCAAGTCCTTCTGTCTCAGAACTGCACCAGGCTTTCTTTCTGAATAGATGGGAGACATTTCCAGCATTTAGCTTATACAATGAAATAAGCATCTGAGCTTTGCAAGTCATTAGGCTGCAATTCATAATCCAAACACAGATCAAACAATTTGCCTGTTAACTGAAGCTTGCAGAAAGAGAATCTGGACGGCAACTCTAATCTTGTGACTGCAGATGAGAGAGGATTGTGCTCCAAAGGGCTGAAGCAATTTTTCTTTGTAATTTACCAAGCAATAGAGAGACTGCAGCAATGTATAGACTGGGTATAAAAGGGCAGGCCTGTTACATCTCTGCTCCCTTCACACCAGATTAACCCATGCACTTCCGTGGCTTCCACCTTGCAACCACGTGTCTGGAGTGCCTAGGTGCTGGCAGGTGGTTTGTTTGAAGGTCACAGACATCTCAGAGTGAGAGGCTAGTGGGTATCGTGCCCTGAAGAACTGGCACCGTTGCACCCTTTGTTTGCTAGCTTACGAATTGCAAGTTTTTTTTCCTAGGTTATATGTTTCTAGCAAATATGGCTAATGCTTGTAAGGGAAAGAGATCATGGTGTAAACGTAGTATAATTTTATTGGAGTCACTGCACATTTATACAGATGTCATGATCCCAGAAAGAAGTCCCTTGCACTTCTTTGGGATAGGCTTAAAAGTTAAATTAAAAAACAAGTTAAAAAGTACTTAGAAAAGTTAGATATCTTCAAGTCACAAGGGCCTGATGAAATAAATCCAAGAAAATACTCAAGGAGCTGAGAGAGCCGTTAGCTATCATCTTTGAAAAATCATAGATGTCGGGAGAGATTCCAGAATACTGCAAAAGAGCAAATACAGTGCCCATCTCTAAAAAGAGAAATAAGAAAAACCCAAGAAACTACAGACCAGTCAGCTTAACTTCTGTGCCAGGGAAGGCAAGTAGTTAAGGAATTCATCGGCAAACATCTGGAAGATACAGTAAAACTCCAATAGTCCGGCACCCAATAGTACGGCACTCCCGATAGTCTGGCATCAAAACGGTCAGTGAGTGAGTCAAAAGGTGATGAAGGTGCTAGTGGTAGTGGTAAGAAAAGTGTAAAAAGGAAGCATGTAACACTGACATTGAATAAAAAATTAGAGATTATAAAGATGCTAGAAAGAGGCATACATCAGAACACTATCATGAGTGAATTTAACATTGGATCTTCGACAATCTATGACATAAAGAAACAGAAAGATCAGCTGAGAGTATTTGTTGCTGAAAGTGAAGCGCCTTCTAAACGTACCAAGGTATGGCAAACTCTGAAAAGACGTAAGATGGAGCAGTTGGATGTGGCTTTGTTTAAGTGGTTTAGTGCAAAGTGTTTTGAAAGTAAGCCAATTACTGGGCCAGTGCTCATAGAAAAAGCAAAACAGTTTCACAGCGAAATGAACATTCGTGAATCATGTGTGTTTTCAGAAGGTTGGTTGTGTAATTTTAAGTATTGGCATGAGATCGGTAAGTTAGCTATCAATGGTGAGCAAAAGTCTGCCGATCACGTAGCTGCTGAGGAGTATAGCACTATTTTTGAGCACTTGGTGGAGGAACACGGTTTGTTGCCTTCTCAAATATACAATGCAGATGAAACTGGGCTCTTATGACATTGTTTGCCAAACTCTGTTCTGGTTGTTGGTGAAAAGGCTGCTCATGGCTTCAAAATGAACAAAGACTGCATTACAGTTCTGGTATGCGCAAATGCAAGCAGCACGCATAAGCTTAAGCTTTTTGTTGTAGGGAAGTACAAAAAGCCTAGGGCATTTAAAACTCTTACAAGTTTGCAAGTGATTTACCGGGCACAGGGGAATGCTTGGATGATGGCAGAAATCTTTAAGGACTGTTTTTTTTTAATTATTTTGTGCCTGCAGTTAAGGAGAATTTTAGAAAGGGGTGTCTACCGGAGGATAGTAAAACTGTTCTTTTGCTCGATAATTGTCGAGTGTATCCGCCCGCTTCGGAGCTTGTTAGTGGAAATATTTTCGCTACATATTTGCCAGCAAATGTGACGTCTTTGATCCAACCTATGGATCAAGGCATGATACAGAACTTTAAGTATTTCTACAGTGGGTCTTTTCTCCAAAAGCTGGTAAACTCAGACTGCAGTGTTTCTGAATTTCAATCCGATTTCAACCTTAAGGATGCTGTGTATGCGGCTGCATTGGCTTGGAAAGACGTAAAGAAGGCTACTGTACGAAAATGTTGGGAAAAACTTTGGCCTAGCATCATGTTTTGTGATGATTCTTCCGATGAAGAGGAATTTTGTAGCCTAAGTGCATTAGTGACATACAAGAAATAATTGAAAATTTCCCTGAGAAGAATGCTGTTGCAAAGCACACAGAAAATGAGACTGAACAATGGCTTGAAAAGATGAAACAGTTGTAGAAATTTTGAGTGATGCTGCTATCATTGAAAGTGTTATGAATCCACAGAAACCTCAGGAAGAAGAGGAGGAAGTGACAGAGAGAGCGAAATATACTTGGCGAGAGGCAACTGATTTTATTTCCAAATTTGTTGAATTTGCAGAGAGTTGCAGCCAATATAATGCAGCTGAAGTGATAAACCTTCATATTATTCTGAATAACTTTTATACCAAGAAGTCACAGTCCTCTAAGCAAGCCGATCTCAGGGATATGTTTGCAAGGGCACAGAAGATAGTTCAGCCTTTGTCTTTACCACCACCACCAGAGCCTATTGTTGTCGACACCCCCATGGAAGCAGAGGAGGCTATTGATAGCCCGGATGATAACACGGATGATGAAGCACGGATTTCATCAGATGATGAGTAGTTGTGCAGCCCGGCAAATAAACAAATTATAGTTTTAAGTTTCAGTGTTTTGTTTAAGTTTGTGGGTTTTTTAGTGTTTAAGTGAATAAAATTAAGTTTAAAGACAGTATTAGTGTTGAAGTGTATATATGTATATAGTGTATATATGTATGCAGTACCTCCTGATAGTCCGGCATATCCAATAATCTGGCACCACCTAGATCCCAAAGGTGCTGGATTATCCGAAGTCTACTGTAATAAGGTTATAAGGAACAGCCAGCATGGAGTTGTAAAGAACAAATCAAGTCAAACCAATCTGATAGCTTACTTAGATAGGATATCAGACCTGGTGGATACAGGAGAAGCGATGGAAGTGGAATACCTAGGCTTTAGTAAGGCATTTCACACAGTCTTACGTGACCTTCTTATCAATAAACAAGGGAAATACAATGTTCATGGGGCTACTATAAGGTGGGTACATAGCTGGCTGGATAACCATTTCTCAGAGAGTAGTTATTAATGGTTCATAATCATGCTGGAAGGGCATAACAAGTGGAGTTCCACAGGGGTCTGTTTTGGGACTGGCTCTGTTCAATATCTTCATTAGCTATTTAGATATTGGCTTGGAGAGTATGATTATTAAGTTTGCAGATGATACTAAGCTAGGAGGGGTTGCAAGTGCTTTGGAGGACAGGGTCAAAAGTCAAAATAGACAAACTAGAGAAATGGTCTGAGGTAAATAGGGTACAGTTTAATAAGGACAAATGCAAAGTACTCCACTTAGGAAGGAACAATCAGTTTCACACATACAAAATGGGAAGCGACTATGTAGGAAGGAGTACTGCAGAAAGGGATGTAGAGGTCATAGTGGACTGCAAGCTAAATATGAGTCAACAGTGTGACACTGATAAAGAAAAAGCAAACCTGATTCTGGGATGCATTGACAGGAGTGTTGTGAGCAAGACACAAGAAGTCATTCTTCCGTTCTGCTCTGTGCTGATTAGGACTCAGTTGGAGTACTGTGTCCAGTTCTGGACACCACATTTCAAGAAAGATGTGGAGAAATTGGAGAAGATAAGAGCAGAGCAACAACAATGATTAAAGGTCTAGAAAACATGACCTATGAATATCATGACCGTATTTTTGGAACCAAAATTAGGGACACATTAGCCATGCCCCCTGACCCTCATTAGCCACTCCCTTGACCCCTGTTAACCATGCCCCCTGCCACAAGAAGTCCCACCCCTGGAGGTAGTACTCCTGGGTAAAGATGGACACATAACTAGACATAAAGAATTTTGTGTGACCCCTCTAAGAATTCTTCCCACAATCCTCATATCAATAGGTATGAGTTTGGCTCCTACAGAATCCCCCATGCAGCTATCCTCCAATTGCATTAACTCAATTTGCATAGGGTCTCCTTGCCAACCGATCCCTGTCTTGACTGCCACTTTGTGCCGACAAACAGCTGAGCCGGCACAATGTGGCGGCCATTTTTATTCTAATGAAGCATGGGATATTTAAATCCACGCTTCATTGACTATGTCAGTATGTCTAATTTACATGCCTCAGTTGGCAGAGGCATGTAGTCTAGACATACCCTAGCTTCTTTTATTGGGCTAACTGGGTTTTGCAGAGAATTCATTCCCCGATGCAGCACGCTTGCATGGCCCTTGCAAGCTTTGCTCTGGGCTCCCGAGTATGTTTCAGATGAACTGTAAAACTGTCTGGGGAAGGACATGGTGAGAGGAGTAATAGGAAATGATTTAAGGAATGGGGAATGATTTAAGCAAATGATTTAAGGAAAAAGAGTGAGTGAAGAAATAATACAGGTGCCCTGGTGGCCACTCCATCCAAACAAATCACAACTCTATAGTTCTTGCCTTCTGGCAGCTCTTAAAGCTGCAGGCACCTGGGACAAGCCTTGTGGCAGGAAGCTGGCCCAGAGAGCTGCATCTGACCGCACAGTATCTGAGGGTATGTCTACACTACAGAGGTTTTTTTGGAAAAACAGCCATTTTTCTTAAAAAAATGTCAATTATGTCTACACTGCAAACACATTCTTTTGAAAGTAAATCAGAAGATCAGAGGGGTTTTTCCAACATTGGTAAACCTCTTTCTACAAAAAAGAAGCCTTTTTCCAAAAGAATTATTTCGGAAAAAGGCGTATGTGGATGGGGAAGAGGGTGTTATTTTGAAAGAAGAGGAAAGAGGAAAAAACACAGGTACCCTAGTGGTCACTCCGACAATAGTAATCACAGCTTAAATGTGAGATAGTGTCCATTCAGTGTGGATGCTATCTGTCGAAAAAGCAGATCGATTTTTCATTGCACTTTTGCTGTGTAGACGCTCTCTTTCAGAAGAAGTTTTTTCAGAAGATCTCTTCCGGAAAAGCTTCTTCCAAAAAAAGCCTGCAGTCTAGACATAGTCTGACTGCCACAGGCCTTTCCAAACATGGCCCAGCCACAAATCCCCCGAGACTCCCCTGGCCCTCACAGGGAGCACCACCAGGGCTCCCAGGACCCAGCCAGGGGCCAGAAGAGGCATGCACCATTGTGGTCTGGGGCAGAGATCCTGGCCCTCCTGAAGGTGTGGGGGGAGTAGGAGACCCTGCAGGATCTCCGCTCCCAGAGACGCAATGCAGCTATCTACAGCCGGATGGCCTAGGCTCTGGCCGCAAGGGGCCACTGCCTCCAGGACTCTGGAGAAGTAAGAAGCAAAGTCAAAGAGCTCAGCCAGGGCTACGCCAGGGCCAGGGAGTGTAGCTCTCACTTTGGGGCAAGACCTCACTCCTGCCCCTACCACCACGAGCTCCACCAAATCCTGGGGAGTGGTGTAACTGGTGGACTTAGAGCTTGAGATACCCATTGTCCCAGCTCAGGGCTCCCTGGTGAGGAGGATGAGGATGACCTGCAGGAGGAGGAGGAGACGCCCAGCATGGTCACTCTCACCCTGGACCTCAGGATGTGTTGCAGGCATTCTCTGAGGGCAGGGAGGGATCATCAGGTGAGTGCTCTCAGTTTGTCACACTCACAGGGCAGGGGAGGTGGATGCAGAGGGAATGGGGTGCAATCGTCGCTCAGCCTGCACATCATGCTGCCCTCTGTGCATGTAGAAGCAGGTAAAGCACCAGTTTGCGCTACGAGGCCTGAGCAGGCAGCCCCAAAGGACCCCCGGGCTCCTGCTCACAGTCTCTGGGAGTGGCCACACACATGTCTGACTGCTCGGGGGACACCCTCCCACCACCAGCCACCACTGGAAGCAGGCTGAGGACAAGGGCACACACATGACCCCACACAGATGGAGGAGTGCTGCACATAGCACACGGACATACCTGCATGCACAAGGCACCACTCGCTCCTGCAGACAGTGCCGCCAGTTGCAGGTGTGTGTGCAGCCCAATGGAAGGCCAGGCTGCTCCAGGCCCCTCTCCCACCCATGGGACCCCAGTGTGGATGGACACTTCCCTTGCCTGCTTGTCTGTGGGATGGGGGGGGGGTAGGAAGAGTATGGTCCCTTGGGCACCTTGGGGCCCCTGTGAGGCAGGGCCCGCTGTGCAGGCCACTCATGGCTTTGCTCCTGGGACATCCCTCCTCTGGCCTGAGGACTGTTGGTCGCTGCTCACAGAGGAGGGCTCACCATCCAAGGAAGCCGCCTGACCCCAGGGGAGCCACAAGCACAGGAAGGTTCCACATAGACCTCACGAGGGAGCATGTGGCTGTCCTCCACTACATGCAGCAAACCCTGGCCCAGAAGGTCCGGGATGATGCCCAGTGGTGGACCTACACGTGGGACCAGCTTGTGCGGCAGGGTGAAAACATATGTGCCACCATCCGCAAAATGATGGCACACCCGGCTCCTGTCCCTGCTCCTGCCCCCCTGCTATGCCTATACCCTCTCCCCCTGCTCCCTGCCATACCTGACCCCACTCCAGCCCTCTCCTGCCCATGCCCTGTTGTCCCAGGCCCCACCCACCCCGAAGGTCGCCGAGGTTTCCGGACCTGAGGCGGCACTTCCAGCCACACCACATGCCACTCCCAGCCCTGAGCCCCCCCTCCTCCCTGCCCCATCCAGATTCTCAGTCCCCCCACCTCCCCAGTTACTTTTATTATGAAAAAAACCTCAAAGTTTTTGTTTTTCAATTCAAAACTGGTGTCTTTATTAACTGTACAGGGAAGGGGGGAAGGGCGGGGTTGTTGTAGAATAGGCACAGGGGGCATGGGACAGGCCCCTAGTGGGGAGGCCCTGGGAAGAGTTACTGGGGTCCTTGAGAGAAACTCTCCCTCTGGACCTCCCAGATGAGCACCACCACCTGATGGGCCTGGTGGATGGCAGATGTGTGTGGCTGTTCAAAGGCCCTACTCTTCTCCAGCCTCTGCCCCTCACCATAGTAGGAATGCCTCCCCCTTCCTCTCCATAATGTTGTGGAGAACACAACAGACAGAGATCACCTCCGGGATGTTGTGCTCCCCCACATCCAGGCGGGTCAGGAGGTACCTGAATCGTGCCTTCAGGTGCCCGACGGCACATTCCACCTGTATTCGGGCCCGGCTGAAGTGGACATTGAATTGGTCTTTGCTGGGGTCCAGGTGGCCAGTGTATGGCTTCATGAACCACAGCATGAGGGGGTAGGCCATGTCCCCCATGATGCACAGTGGCATCTGCATGTCCCCAACCTGAAAGTCATGCTGGAGGAAGAATGTACCAGCCTTCAGCTTTTGGTAGAGGCTGGAGTTTCAGAAAATGAGGGCGTTGCGCACCCTGCCCGACCACCTGATGAAAATGTCCAGGAACTGTCCATGGTGGTCAACAAGGGCCCACAGCACCTTGGAGAAATAGCTCTTGCGGGTTATATGTTGGGCAGCTCGATGATATGGTGCGCAGATTGGAATGTGGGTTCCATCAATGGCTTCCCCACAGATGGGAAAGCTGAGGGTGGCAAATCTGGCAATGATAGGGTCCAGGTCTCCCAGGTGGATGACTCTGCACAGTAGGACAGAGTTGATGGCCCTCAAAACCTGCAGAAGGAGACAAAGAAACACACAAAACAGAGAATGAGAGGGGAGTGCCTGAGCAGAATCCCATGGGGACAAAGCTTCCTCCCCACCCCCAGCCCTTTCCCTAGGACTTCCCCCTTTCCCCCCACTGGGACTGCAGCCCGAAAGTGCCTTACCTCCATGAGGAGAGCCCCGACAGTGGACTTTCCCATGCCGAACTGGTTGCCCAGAGACTGGTAGCTGTCTGGGGTGGCAAGCTTTCAGATGGTGATAGTGACCCGCTTCTCCAGGGGGATGGTGGGTTTCATCTGGGTGTCCCGTCGTTGGAGGGCAGGGGCAAGCCAGGCACACAGCTCCATAAAGGTGGCCTCATGTGGAAATATTGGAGCCACTGCTGGTCATCCCATCACTGCATGACTATTCGGTCCCACCAGTCGGAACTGGTGTCCAGCCTCCAGAACCTTTTCTCTACTGTGGGGTGTTGTTGCAAGGGCATTGCTCCCGCATCCAAGCAGAGGGTCTCACTGATGAGCTTGGACTCAAGCTCATGCAGGACCATGAAAACAGTCTGCACAAAGTGCTGCAGAAGCTTCAGCACGTTAGTGTGGGGCCATCGCATGCCCAGATGCAGCTCCAGCTCCATGGCACAGTGTATGCTGTGGTGTCCTGAGGCAGGGCAACCAGAGCACACACTGCTAAAGCTTTGCTGTCCCTCAGAGAGGTAGCTGTACTTTCCTCTTTGTAATGGGGGTAGGGTAATCTTGAAGGGCCTGTACCTTGTCTATTAACAGCAGTAGTTTCCCCTTTCCCACTGTATATCCCAGATAGGTCACCTCCCGCTGTCCCAGGTGGCATTTGGCCGGATTTGCTGTCAGGCCAGCCTCCCCCAGGGGTTGTAATACCTGGTCAAAGTGGTGAAAATGGTCTGTCCAGTTTGCGCTGTAGACGATGATATCATTGACGTATGTCACTCCATACTCATTATGTGGGCTCAGCACCTGGTTCATGAGCTGCTGGAATGTGGCTGCGGCCCCATGCAATCCGAATGGCATCATGGTGAATTGAAACAACCCAAAGGGGGTAGGGAACATCATCTTCTCCTTCATTGAGGGGGTTAGCAGGATTTATCAATACCCCTTTGTGTGGTATAGTGTTGAGATGAACTTGGCCTGTACCCAGTCACTCTAATAGCTCATCTACCCAGGGCATGGGGAAAGCATCCAACCTCGAGATGGCATTCACCTTGTGGAAGTCCATGCAAAATCTAACTGTCCCATCTGATTTAGGAACTAACACAATCAGGCTCTGCCATTTGCCCCTCAATTCCCCAACCACCTCAGTATTAGCATTTGGCTCAGCTCTTCCCTCACTGTGTCCCACATCTTCCTGGGGAGTGGGTGATGATCGTCCCTTACCTTTTGGCCTGGGACAGTGGCGAAATGATGACTGGTTAGCCGTGTCTTCCCTGGTTTGGCTGATAGGACATCTGGAAATTGGGTGATTAGCTCCTGTAGCTGTTCCTGTTGTTCAGTCCCAAGGTCTTTTCCAACGCCTCCTGGGCAGTGATCCTGTGAGTGTCTGGGTTGTGGCCCAAGTTCTGGTTCCAGGGAGATATGGGGTAATCATCATGGCCTCTCATTGCTTCCAGGCTTTTTAGGAGATTTACATGATAGATGTGGATCTCCTTCCTCTGTCCCAGCAACTGTTTCTTATAATTCATGGGCCCCAGTCTCCACGTCATTTTGAAAGGGCCTTGCCGTGTCACTAGTAATTTGGACTCTGCTGATGGTAACCAAACCAATACTCAGTGCCCAGGCTTAAAGGTCCTCAGCCTTTGTTCTCTTGTTGTATTGCTGTGCCTGTTCTTCCTGGGCCCTCTGCAAATTCTCTCGGTCCAGTCGGCCTAGCTCCCTAAGACGTTCCCTCAGCTGCAGCACATAGTGCTGGGTCTCCTGCTCCCTTGGGCGTGGGTCTCCTGCTCCTTCCAGGTCTCTCTTACGAGGTCCAAAATCCCCCAGGGGCATTGTCCATACTCGACTGGCAAAAAACCTGTCGAGTCTTGGGATGCCTCCCTCATGGCGAAAAGCAGGGAGGCAGCCACTTGTCCCAGAGCTACAGCTCCTCCTACACAAATTTCCGCAACATTGCCTTGAGGGGCCTATGAAAATGCTTGACTAGTCCATGGGTCTGAGGGTGGTAAACTGAGGTTTTAAGGGTGTGGATGTTTAGCAGGCGGCAAAACTCGGCCATGAGCTTTGACATCACGTTGGTCCCCTGGTCAGTTAATATCTCCTTCAGGAGCCCGACCCTTGCAAACACTTTTAAAAGCTCGTTGGCTATGGTGCCAGTCCAGGGCTAGCTCCAGGGTGGTTTACTGGCACTCCAGGCATGAGGCACAGTAGTTGCTGGAGACTGGTGACTTGGGGACTATTTTAAGAGGCTGTGCAGTGGAACGGAAGGTGCCACCCACTGACCTGGAGGTGGAGGAACCCCTCTGGGAGGCCTACCGGCCTACAGCCACCCTTTGAAGCATCTTTTCACATCCCAGGTGCCTGGCCCATGGTACTACATGTGCGAGGTGGAGTAACACTGGTAACTGTGAGGCACCAGCAGCTGGCAAAGGTTGGCCTTGGTTAGGGGTTCCTGTACCAGTCGGTATAGAAGATCTTTGCGGATCTCAAACTGGGGCCTCTGGGTCTGGTGCTGTGGCTGATCATCTCCGGGGTGTGTCTTCCCCACCTGCTCTAAGGAACAGCTGAGGGTCTGGTAATTCGGTTGTTCTTCCAGGAAATCCTACTTGAGGTGTAGTCCTGCCTGTTGGAGGTCAACAAGAGGCTCAGCTACCTGGGATGGCAACTTCTCTGTCCTCGGGGCTCCTTCCCCCAGGTTGTCTATTGGCTCCTGTCCAACCAGTGCCATCTGGGTATGCTGGGGCTCCTCACTGCCTCTGGGTCAGATGCCATCACCTCGCAGGAGATCTGTAAAGTGGGGCCAGTCATGCTCCAAGACCACTGGGTAAGCTAATTTCTTGGCTACCACCACCTGGCAATGTTCCACCTGTGGCCCAATTGCTAGTGATACCCCCATCGTACAGTAAGCTCTCACATTTCCATGGATGCATTGAAGCTGCACCGTTTTGCCCCATTTGTCTGGTCTGTGGTAAGTCCCTCCTGGATCAGGGTTTGACTGCACCTGAGTTTACCAGCACTGGCGTAGGTGTCCCATTCACATTGATGGGGATCACTATCTTCACTGGGTCCCTCTTTCTGGCCCGTGACCCTGCCACCAACATCTTTCCATAAGTGCAGTCCATAAACAGGTCCCTCACGAAATGGCCCTCCTGTCACACTCATAGCAGCAGGCCCAACTTTGTCCCATAGTTGGGGGTGTCCCCCATTCCTGGGGCAGGTTGGTCCATCCCCTTCATGGGGTTGTCAAAGTGGCCCCAAGTGAGGCGTTGGTGCCCCTCTGATTGCACCCCCAGTCATGTCCCTTGCTCGGTGTTCTTGGGCTACATGGTTTCTGTTCTGTCTTTCAGGCCTCCTTTGTCACCATATAATCCTCCATCAAGGAGATGGCCTCAGCAAGGGTCTTAGGGTGGTGTCGTTGCACTCACTCCTTTCTCACCGCTGGGTAGGACTTGCCCGAACTGCTCCAGGGCCACCAGGTCAGCTACCTCTGCTGCCATCCACTGGTCTGGATCTAGCCACTGCCAGCACTGATCTCAAATTCACTGAGCCATCACCAACTTGGGTACAGTTCTTGGTGCAGCCACTGAGGTACGTCTCTGGGCTGACCCTGGCTTGGTCTAGTATGGCCACCTTCACTCACGGGTATTCCAGTGTCTCACAGGGGTCCAGATTCCTGTAGGCCATCTGCATTGGACCAGTCAGGTAGGGTGCCCAGTGGTCTGGGGACCATCCTGCAGTGGCAGCGACCTGCTCAAACATCACCAGGTAGGCTTCTGGATCGTCGTGGAGTCCCATCTTTGTGAGAAGTATGGGCAACCCTGTGAGGCTCCTCCTGAGCCCCTCCTTCAGCTGGGCCTGGGGGTGGGGGGGAGGAGGTGGTGCAGCCTTCCACAGTGTCACCATCCACTGCAGCCACTGGTCTTGTTGGGCCTATTGTTGTGTAGAAAATTTCCTCAGCAGCTACTGTACCTGGTGTTGGGTGGCCTGCAATTGTTGCTGGTTTACCATCTGCTGGAGCACTTGGTTCTGCAGGTACTGTTGTTGGGCCACCTGCTTCTGCTGGTTGTCCATCAACCACTCAAACAGCTTGCTGGGATCCATCGCATCAGATCTTGGTAACTACAACCTTTTCCCAACTCTCTCTCCTTTCCCCCCTCTCCCTTTTACCACCTCTTGGGGCCCCCTTTTGTGTTCTCTTCCCTTCGCCTCCTAGCAGGGGAGGGATTGCCCTATTGCCCACATTCTCCACCAGTTGTCTTGGGGTAGGAAGCCCGGCCCCTGAAAGGCTGGGTGGGGTGCCACTTAGGCCCCATCTTCATTGCCTCACCTCATAATCTGACCCCTGTGTATCACCTCTATCAGTGGGGTGATACAGCTCTAGTCTATAATGACCCTAGTCGGTGGGACAGTAAGGCCCAGCGGCCAAATCTACACTCTCCTTTGGGAGGGTGAATGGGCGTGGGGTAGGGGGATCTCCACCGGGCCCCAGCCCAGGGCATGTCCCACCACTAGCTTAGTGGGGAATCAGCCCAAAACATGCTGAGCTTGCTGGGAGCCCTCTACCTTCCCACTTTGGGCTACTTCCTACCCTGTCTGATGGCTGGCTTCTTCACCACCTGAGTCCTCCAGGCTTGTCACTCTCCATGAGGTCCGTTTGCTATGGTAGCGGGTGCCGTGGCTGCTACCGTTGTGGTCACAGCGGCTGTGGCCAGTGCAGCGGTGGTGCCTGATGCTGTGGCTGCAGTTACTGCTCCTTCCCCTCCTGCGGTCAGCCCTGACTGAGCTGCTCCCCTGGCTTTTATACTAGGCCTGCAGTCAGAGCATGCCCAGCAAGGCTGTGCGGGGTGGGGGTGAGGGGACCCTCCTCAGTCAAGCAGGCCTGGTTAACCCCTCACAGACCAGTGTCCCACTAGCAATTGGGGCTTTTTGGCATTTCAAGTGGGGGCTGGTCTGGGATTTCAATGGAGATGTCTCTGAAGCTAAGGACTAGCTAGGGAAAGTGTGCAACCCCTGCACTTCCTGGGTGTGGAGCTCTGTGCCCCCTGTTGGCACTGACAGAACGGTTAATGTGTTTGCTCTACAGATATAGCTAAGATCCATGTGGGAGAGGCTCATTCACTGGGCTCCAGAAGTCCAGGTTCCAGCCTGCTGCTCATGAGGGTCTGTGAGCATTCCACTGGCATGTCTGGTGCCAGCACTTGCTAGATGGAGAGCTGCCGGCTTTTCTGTAGCCCCCCTTGTGGTGTTCTCTGCCACAGCCTGGGCACCATGCCAGGTGCATTTATTCTCTTTAGTGTTTGATGAGCCATCGCATCATTGGCTTTTTGCTATAATCTCTGTCATTAACAGGCCTACCAGCCCAGCAAGAGCAGCAATAGAAATTAGTGAAATAGAATAATAGCCAGTAAATCATTCCCCTCTGCCTACGACCTCCATCCCTCAGCCCCTGCCTCTCCTCCCTCTCTTCTGTGCACTCCTGTGCAATGCTCAGTCAGAAAGGGGGACTTAGGGCAGAAGCAGCAGACCTTGCACCAGTTGAGCTCTATGGTGGAAGTGCCGCTCAGACTTGGTGGAGTTCATGCTTGACATGGGAGGAAGTGACCTGTGGAGTTTGTGCTGTCATTTCTGTTCTGCTGTTTCCCATTTGATAAAAAGGCTTCTAGTTAAGTAAGATGAAAAAGGAGGTTGGGAAGGAAAGTTGTGTTGGGAGTTACTGAGCCAGGCAGCAAGGAAAGCAGCTGTCAGCAAGCAATTAAACTCCACACATGCCCACTCTGCACTCACAGCTGGTGGTTTCCTTGGTATTTGCTGTGTCACAGATTCGGGTGTTAAAAGCAAGTTTTTAATCTGCTCACTCCAGAGACTCTGCAACAGCAAATATGGGACCCACAATATCTCCCCTCTTCAGCTCCTCTCATGGTAGAAAGTGTAGACAGACTTAGGGTATGTCTACACTACAGCAGTAATTCGAACTAACTTAATTTGAATTAGTTAATTCGAACTAAGCTCATTCGAACTAGTGCATCTAGACCCTAAAAACTAATTTAAATTAGCATTTTGCTAATTCAAACTAGCATGTCCACATTGAGTGGACCCTGAA
>JANRFK010006689.1:2865897-2878060 GCA_030068395.1 Apalone spinifera
GTACTTCTGACACAGACCTTTGATAAGATCCCGGGCCCTGTGTGGGGACTCTGGGTGCCACCAGGTGGCTTTTGGTTAATGTGCAGGCGAGGGTTCTTGGTGAGAGGAAGTTCCCTTTACATACCCAAACTGAAGGTGTGTGTTTGTTCTGCTCCCCACCCCCTGCCATTATGTGGTTTGGCACAGAGGATGCCTAAGGAGGAGGGTTCAGATGGCATCGTGGCAGTTGTGACAGGTAGGAGAACATATGGAAGTAAGATCCGGACTGGCCAGCCCAGGGGAATGAGGTTTACACAGTTATGTGCTATTCCTTTTTCCGGTTCTGTTCCCAGCCTTAAAAATTTTGGGAACTTTTATACCTGGCCATCACCCGCGAGGGTGCTGTTGCTGAATGCCAGGTCAGTATCCCAGAAGACGATTTAATTCTGAATGAAGGGGCTGACCTGGCTTGTATCACTGAGACCTGGCTGAGAGTGGAGGGAGGTGTTGACCTTTCCCAATTGTGCCCGGCTGGGTTTTCAATACAGCATCAGCATGGCTTAATGGTTGGGGAGGTGGGGTGGCAATTGTCTATCGAGATACTATCTCACTGGCTAAGGGAGTTCCTTTTTGCTGACAATGCAGCTATTGCTGCTCACACTCAGCAGGAACTGCAGTCACTCATAACTCGCTTTGCAGGCGCATGAATGGAATTTGGCCTCACAATCAGCTTAAAGAAGACCCAGGTGATGGGCCAAAGTGTGGGTAACAAGCCATCTATCAGGGTGTTAGACTACGAACTGGAAGTCGTCCATGAGTTTGTGTACCTAGGCTCTATGAGCTCGGACAACTTGTCATTTGATGGCGAGATTAACAAGCACATTGGAAAAGCCGCTACAACGTTCTCCAGGCTGACGAAGAGAGTATTGGCTAATAATAAGCTCACTGTACACACCAAGGTGCAGGTCTACACAGCCTGTGTTTTCAGCACACTGTTGTACACCAGTGAAACATGGACTTTGCGCTCAAAACAAGAGCAGTGTCTCAACACATTCCACATGCGCTGCCTTAAGCGTATACTCGGTATCTCATGGCAGGATAAGATCCCCAATAGCGCAGTGCTTGAGAGGGCGGGCACCGGCTCCATGTTCACCCTTCTTAAACAGAGGTGTATGCACTGGCTTGGCCATGTCTCACGCATGTTGGATGGCCAAATACCGAAGGACCTTCTCTTTGGCAAACTGGCGTCTGGAAAGAGGCCGAAAGGGTGACCTAAATTGCCCTACAAGGACACATGCAAGCATGACCTCAGCGCTCTCTCTATCAGTGCGAACACTTGGCATTCGCTTGCCTTAGACAAGTATGCCTGGAAACAGGGAGTGAAGGAAGCTCTTGCTATGTATGAAACTACCTTGATGAAGGAAGTGGAAGACAAGAGAGCCCTCAGGAAGATCCGTGCCCGTGATACCAGAGTGACATCTGCCTACTGCTGCTCACAGTGTGGAAAGGACTGCCATTCCCGGATTGGATTGCACAGCCACAGAAGACGCTGCTCGAATCAGTCCAACAGGGGCGCACACCCATGATCCCTCGGGATCGAAGGATGCCTACGAACGAACGGCTAGGGTTGTGGTCCAACAAAGTGTCACATTCCAGTGTCTGTACTTGATGTTGGGTGGCCGGGATAGGTTGGGTATGCTGCCTGTGTACTGCCCACCTCGCTATACGCAGATGCTCTGCTCGAGCTGGCCAACGTGGTCTCGGACGTGGCATTGAGGACGCCGAGACTTTTGGTCTTGGGGGACTTTAATATCCACGCCGAGGCTGTTCTGTCTGGTCTGGCCCGAGATTTTATGGATACCATGACCACCCTAGGACTATCCCAAGAAATAACTGACCCAACACATGTTGCAGGTCATACGCTCAATTTGGTTTTTTTGGACTAAGGGTGATAGACTTCTTGGGATAAGGGATGTGGCTACACTCCTTTTGTCATGGACTATTTACTACCTGGTCAAGTTTAGACTATCTGCTGACCTTCCCCTCCACAGAGGCGGAGGACCAATTAAGATGATCCGCCCTCGGAGGCTCATGGATCCGGAGGGTTTCCTGAGGTTCCTGAGGGATTGTTCAGCCATTATGGCAAATGGTCCTGTAGATACCCTAGTTGATACATGGAACATCAAGGAAGCCTGGGCAATTGATATGATTGCCCCTAAGCACCCTTTCGGACCAGTCGAGCCAAGTTTGCTCCCTGGTTTTCTGGGGAGCTGATGGCTCCCCAGAAACAGTCTGTGCGACGGCTAGAACGCTGCTGGAGGAGAACTAGAGCTGAGTCCGATCGACTGCAGGTTAGAGCTGAACTGCGAGCTTACTTTGTGGCGGTGCTGACAGCGAAGAAAAGCTACTTCTCCACCCGTATCGCGTCCGCACAATGCCGTCCAGCGGAATTGTTTCAAGTAGTGCGGGGCCTGTTGCAGTCTGGCACTCATGACGAAATAGAGGAGCCTTTGGCCCCCTGCTGCAATCTGTTTGCAAAGCATTTTGCAAATAAGATCGCCCGCATCTGGTTGGATTTGGACTCTGGTTGCTATGTAAGTGGGGCACAGAATATGTTGAGTGCACCACCCAGTCTTTTTTCTCTGGATAAATTTCAGCTATTGCAGACTGAGGATATGGACAAGGTGCTTAGAGGAGTGCGACCGACCATGTGCTCACTTGACCCGTGCCCTTCATGGCTTATTAAATCTAGCCGGGAAGGGATGACTGGCTGGGTCCAGGGGATTATTAATGTGTCTTTTAGATCTGGTATGGTTCCTGCTGCCTTGAAAGAGGCAGTGATAAAACCGTTACTCAAGAAGACTTCCCTGGACCTACATGACTTAAATAACTATCACCCAATTGCTAATATTCCCTTCTTAGGCAAGATACTCGAGCGGGCGGTGGCGTTGCAACTCCAAGCTTTCTTGGAAGAAACAGACTACTTAGATCCATTTCAGTCTGGCTTTAGGCCTGGTTTTGGAACTGAAACAGACTTGGTCGCCCTGGTAGATGATTTACGCCGGGAGATAGACAGGGGGAGTGCATCCCTGTTGATTCTCTTAGACCTCTCAGTGACTTTTGATACCATTGACCATGATATCTTTCTGGGATGCCTGGTGGAGTTGGGTATTGGAGGCACTGTTTTGCAATGGTTCCGGTCCTACCTGTTGGGACGCTTTCAGAAGGTGGAGCTAAGGTGCTGCTATTCGACCCTGTGGCGATTGTGCTATGGGGTCCCGCAAGGTTCCATCTTGTCCCCTGTGCTGTTTAATATCTACATGAAGCCGCTGGGAGAGGTCATAAGGAGTTTTGGAGGACGGTGCCATCAATATGCAGATGACACCCAACTCTATTTCCCTGTGACATTAGAACCAGGTGTGGTGGTGACTGATCTAAATCAGTGACTGGAGGCAGTGATGGTTTGGATGAAGTCAAATAAGCTGAAGTTGAACCCAGATAAGACTGAGGTCCTGTGGATCAGGAGGCTATCTGTTCGGGAATGTAGCATGGTAGCATGGTACCTGTTCTAGATGGAGTTATTCTCCCCTGAAAGAACAAGTACGCAGCTTGGGACTCCTCCTGGACCCTCTTTTAACATTTGAAAATCAGATTTCTTCGGTAGCCAGGAGTACCTTTGGGCAACTTTGTTTGATCCTCCAGCTGCAACCCTTACTGAACAAGCATGACTTGGCCACAGTGATCCATGCTCTTGTTACATCCCGACTGGATTACTGTAATGCACTTTATGTGGGGCTGCCTCTAAAGAGCCTTTGGAAACTTCAACTGGTCCAGAATGCAGCTGCTCGAGTTTTAACTAACACTAGTTATACGGAGCACATTATGCTAGGGCTTCGGCAGCTGCACTGGCTTCCGGTATGTTTCTGGGCACAGTTTAAGGTTTTAGTTATGACCTGTAAAGCCTTAAATGAGTTGGGTCTGGGGTATCTGAAGGACCGTCTTCTCCCATATGAACCTGCCCGGGGATTGATGTCAGCTGGGGAGGCTTTCTTTCAAGTTCCCCCACTTGTGGAGATAAGATTAACATCTACGCGGAACAGGGCATTCTCAGCTTTTGCTCCCAGGCTGCGGAATTCTCTTCCTCGGGATAGTCGCATGGCGCCAATGCTAGCGTTGTGTCGGCGTCAGGCTAAAGCCACCCATTTTATTCATGCTTTTATTAATGTTTGAGTTTGTATGTGTGTGGTCCTCCTCTCTATATTTTTTTAGCTGGGGTCTCATATTTTAAATTTTTATATATATTTGTATTTTTTGTGTGCGTGTGGTGTGGTTTTTTTTGTTTGTTTTTTTTTGTAAGCCGCCTTGGATATTTTAAATAGAAAGATGGGAGACAAATATTGAAATAAATAAATAAATAAATAAAATCTCTCTCGCTCTCTCTCCTCTGGAGACAAAAAGCTGATTAAATTATTCATCACAAATAAATTAATCAACCCATTTAGCTCTTTTTAACAGCGTTCAGAATTTGGTTTTTAGATAGATTGTTTGATAGTTCAGAGTTTGATTTGTGCAAGTTTATTCACAGCTCAGTTATTCAATGGGACATACGAGCAAGGAGTTGCACTGGGTGCTTGCTCCAAACCTCTTCCCTGCTGGTGTTCATCTTAAAGTCTCCCCCAGCATGGTTGCCTTAAATTGTGTCCCTCAAGACTCCTCCTAACCCATTCTACCTAAGCTGCTTCTCTCCTGTGCCCAGATTAGCCCACTTCCCATTAGGTATTTACCCCGATCTCCCCATGTGCTGACTAAATTCCTCCCCACACATGAGCTCACCTTAATCTATCTTGCCCACTCATCCCAGTGATCATCCAAACCCCTCTCTACTGCGCATTCATCCTGACCCTCTTTCCTTACTCTGTACCTCTCTCCTCTGGGCTCACCCTTGCCTGCTCCCCTGGAAATGCTCATTCCAAACCTCTCTTCCTTGGGTGCCCATCTTAAGTGCTCCCCCACAGATCCAAATTACAGCAAACTGTGGTCTATTTAACCTTGCGTCCTCCATGACCCTGCCCTTTCCTGGGGGGACAAATGGCAGTGTGGTCCCAGGGTTGTGGGCGTGGCACAGACTAGATGCCCGTGTACTTAAGGGTCTAAGGTAGGATCATATTTGGATGGCTAGTCTGAGCCACTGCCCATGTAGCCATGGCCACACTCTAGTGTGCATGAACCCAATTAAAGCTATACCTCTCCAGCTGGAGCATTGCATATCCCATGATTGGGCAGGCAAGGCTATAACTGCTATTGGCTGAGCTACTGCTCTCCATGGAGCAGAGGGTTAGGGCCCATCCAGTTAGTGCTGGGTGGTAGTAATGGGTCACAATGCCAACTTGGGATGGCCAGCATTGGCTCTTGGCCTGCCGCATGTGGAAGGGCACATTATGGAGTTGTATCCACGCTCATCCCGCCCTGCTAGCACAGCAACACTAGACTGAGAACTGCTCTAACAGTAGAGGACTGTAAGGGGTTGCTTGTGATCCATCAAAGGAAGATGAGTTTGACGGAGGGTGATCAGCATCCAGGACAGCAGGGGAATACAGAGTGTCCTGCTGTTCAGGATGTCAGGTTGGGCAATATGCCTGAAATAATAGACTGACTGAAGGAGCTGGCATCCCTCCTGGGACTCAGGCAATAGTGGGACTTTGTGGCCCTCTTTTGTGCCTGGAAAGCTCAGGGGTACCCAGCTGCATCACCACTACCTGCCCTTAGCAGGAAACAGCCTTGTCTGTGCATATTGTGGATCAGTTCACTGAAACCAATAACCCCTGGCAGGACAAGGCCTGTCTTCCAGGCCCCCATAGGCTTTGCTTTCCCGGGCAAATAGCAATAGTCACACACCAAGTCCTGGAAACAAACATATAAAGCAAAATCATCACATGCTTCTAGAAACTCAACTTAACTGACAGGCTAACTGCTGGTCTAAAGGCGTTTTAGCCCCTCAGTGGTATCTTTGTGGTATCTACCACACTGGGATGAGATGTCTTTTTCAGTGAAGCAAAACCTTTTACCTAATCTATGCAGGGTGCTGGACGTCTTCCCTGCTTTCTCAATGGAGTCAAGCAAACTTTTGAATGGACCAACCAAATAGGGTGGCCTTCCTCCTACTGGTTTTCTCTTCTGAAAACCAGTTTCTGAAGTACCCATAATCTTTCAGGTGAATTCAGTTCAGAGTGGTGGAAGAAGAACCACTGTGAACAAGACAACACAATGCATGTACAAGCAGGTAGACGGACAGACATGTCTTCTCTGGCAGGAAGCCTCTTTTTCACCAAGATCCAGCCCTTGCTACAGACTCTAAGACCATATTTTCAGTATATAAGGTTGTTACCTTGGCCACGTTTGAACTTGGGATGTCTGAAGCTTAGTGTAGGTGTCTCTACAGCTTGAGCTATAAAGCCAGCTGCCTCTCAGCTTAGGATGTAGAGCTGCCTAGTTCTTCTCTCTCCCTGTACGTGCTCTAAGTACCACTACATGGGCCAGTGAACCACACTAGTTCTGTGGGTTACATATGCACCTAACTCATCACACTTTCACTGTACATACATTTCACAATGATAACAATGACCAGTGTGACACTGGTTTTCATTTGAGCTCTCACATGATATTTTTGGTGAACTAGAATGGACCTACCAAACTCAGAAGATTCCTGTTATCCTGCTGTATTCCCTCCCCCTTGCCAGCTGACCTGCACAGAGCAGCTGTTGGGTCATAGTGCCCCCTTCACCTAGTCTCTGAGGACATAAAAGGAAAGGGGTACTTCTCAGTAGCTGTGTTTGCATTGGTGATGTTCTCCTGATATAGTTCAGAAAAGTCCACAACCTCGGTGTATTTAGTAATCCAGGGCGTTCTGATAAGCTGAAAGCAGGAGCTTTTTCCTAGGCCGTCACATCTCCACCAAGTTCCCATTTTATAGCTGGTGAGTTGAGGGAAGTGTTTTGCCTGAGGTCACCTGGCAAGACAGTAGCTGAACCAAGAAGAGAACCCCAGAGTTCTGTTACCTAATCCCCAGCTTTCATCCCTGCACAGCTCTCCTGTCTCTATAAGGCAGATGCACTAAGGTTAAGGCACAATTTATTTCTTTTTCCTCACCTACGGGCTGCCAGTGTCTGAGCAAAGGACCACAAACCACTATTTTGCTAAGGAGCCTCTGTGTTTATGGGAGGTCACAGGTCTTTCCTCTGCAGCAGCCAGAGCCAGCTGGAAATTGCGATTTACTAGACACCCTGATGCTCGAGTGGCTCCACTCTTCACTGTTCTTCAGCACAATTATCAAAACTGTTCTCAGACGGGGGGAGGGTTGTCATTCATACTGAAGTCAACGAGAGATCATGGGCACTGTTGCCGTAGTCCATTCTCTTTGGAACCCCCCCGCCCTTAGTCAAAGGCTGCTCTCAAATTCCCCCTCACTCTTCTCTTCTGCAGACCATATAAGCTCAAATCCCTCAGCCTCTCCTCAAAAGTTCAGTTTCTTGCTCTGCTACAGTTTCCATGTGTGATCCTGGGCAAATCACTTAGCTCCTCAGTGGGATAATAGTACTGCCCTACTTTCCACAAATGCTAAATACTTGAAGGCTTGTGAGATGTTCTGGTAAAGAGTATCATAGATTACCTAAATCAGAGGCTGTAATTTCTAATTATCTAGAGGATAACAGCCAGTGCTGGACATAGTTCTGAGCCAAGGTGTTATTTTCATTTGCTCTTGTAGGCAACATCTGTAAAATAAAAGAATGTCGTTGTCTCTGATCACATCTCCTCCCTTCTGTTCTGTTCTGGAGATAGCGCCTCTCTGAGATGGAGGTGCCAAGCATTCTGCACATGCCTATTCATCATGCAGATGCTCCCCATCCAGCCTTTGTGTGAAGAGGCAGCAATGACCCCCAGAGCCAGCAAGCAGGCTGAAGTCACCTCCTCACGGGCATGCAGGGAATTTGAGAAATGTGAGCCTGGAAGGAAACTTGAGAAGTTACGAAGTCCAGCCCCCAGTTATGACAGGGGTTAGTCCAACTTGTTTTAAAAGTTTCCAGTGATGTGGGCTCCTTGGCCTCCCTTGGAAGTCTGTTCCATAGCTCAGCTACCCTGAGAGATAGAAGTGTCTTCCTGCTCACTAACCTAAATCTCCCTTGCTGCACATTAAGCCCATAACTCCTTGCCCTACCATCAGGAGGTAGAGAACAACTGATCCCTGTCCTCTTTCTAACAACCCTTAATATATTGGAGGGCTGGTATCAGGATCCCTCTCAGTTTTTTCTCAAAACTAAACATGACCAGTTTTTTAAAATGTTCCTCATAGTCTGGGTTTTCTAACCCTTGTATCATTTTGGGCTTCATTGATGTAAGTCCAAGGTTAGTGGAACTCGAATCAGCTGATCACTGTTATGGAACCCCAGGCTTCAGTGTCTACACTGCATTTTAACCCTAGTTACGGCTTTTCTATCTTATGCGCCAATATAGATCTCTGGGGTCCAGACTGTAGTGTGCAGACCTGAGCCATAGTAATTGTATCCCAGAGTCCCTGGTACCTCCTACCCTGAAAATATGGCTGCTCTAGCTGCAGGACCGTGGAGTTCCTGGGTAAAACTTTATTGCTCATCCTGCACATGACCAAGAAGTACAACTTTGCACAACTGCAGTGTAAACACTTTATACAACTGCACAAGTGTCCCTTTGCACAACTGCAGTGTAAACACAAGAGACCTTGGCAAGCTCTTAGTTCGAAGGGAAATAGTGATGGGAGACAGACTCCCAGTCCAGGTTGGCAGTGACTGAAGATGGATGCCATTTGAAGGGTGGTCTGTGTGGAATGAGTTGGTGGACCTGTGCACATGCAGGGCCCAAAGTTTACCAATTGGATGGGCACTAATTGGACTCCTTGATGGCAGCTTCAGCAGGAAGGCCAAGAACTAAATGGGCCAAGGAGACTGAAATTCTCTTTCATCCTTGGAGGGAGGCCTTCCAGAGCTACTGCTCATCCCTTTTCCTTTGGGTGGAGCATGCCTCTTTCACTCAGCATGGCCACAGAAGTAACAGGGGAGAAAACTGATCATCAGCTTTGAATGTGATTTTCTGACCAGAACAAATTCACAGTAGTTTGGAAAAATCACCATTATTTCCACTAAATGCTGGGGTCAAAGAGCAACATTTCATGCAGGCTTTGGCTGGCTGGCCTCGTAAAATCTCATGTGAATAATCCTGAGGCAGGGAGGGGTCATTTCAGTTGGCTCAGCTCATTCAAGAGGCATTTTGGTCACTTAACAATATTGTACCTGGCAAAACTCCTCAAAGGATTAACTTCTGTAGGGAAAAGCTACAAGGGGTAGAGGAGCTGCCTTAATCAGAGACTCCAGAGCACATTCTTAAACAGGAACCAGGAGCGGCTCCCTTGTAATTATCCTGGCTTTGCCATTAGATTTACAGAGATCCTTTATATCTCTTAAGAGTTGGGGACAAGATGAGTAGGGGATTTAGCTACTCACATGAGTGGCTGGCTGGATCTTTCCTAACTGCACATGTGCAAAGTCATAGCATTGTGATATGAACACAAACATCATTGTCCCAAGCACTCTTATATGTTTGCAACAAATCTTATAGACAATGGGCCAAGTGAGGTGTCTAGAGGAAGTTGATGATTCCCTGGTTTTGTTTATACTGTTCATATACCTGCATCATTTTTGTATTTGAAGTTAAGCTTGAAGTGAAATAGGCTTAGTACTTGTATTTCAGATGTTTGCTTCTGGGAGACATCGAAAGGAAGTTTGGCCAGACTATTGTGAAAGGACCATTAGTTAAGTGAATAGCAGGGCTTGACTAGCAATGTGTCAATCCACATCTGATGAGCTCCTCCTCTGTGAATGTTCAGACCTATCCCCCCCATCACTGAAATGATGATGGAACAATCCAGCTTGTCATAAAGTGGAAAATCAATAAAGTCTAAGGAAAAGGGAGGATGATTGCAATGCTGGCAGAGTGGGGTCAGAAAAGAAGTGAGTCCTGGTCTTGTTATCCAAGAGATGCTTAGGTGGGGTCCCTGGCAGGGTAGACAGATTTACATCAAGGGACTTTAAATAACTAATTTAAATCCTTTGGTTTATAAACCATTATGGATTTAAATCAGGTTGAAGCTTTGCAAAACTAATTTGAACAGTTACTCTATTGTAACTGTAGCTTGTACAATATAACAAACTAAATTATAAATATTATAGATGCAGGTGGTTGGCTTAAAAAGTCACTTTTATTTGAATTTTACAAAACCACTATACATAATAAATAAACAAAATAATAGCATTAAGGTGTACATTTTAATTAGGAAAGGAATTAACTACTGGAACAATTTAACAAGGCTCGTAGTGGATTCTCCATCGCTGGTGATTTTTAAATCAAGATTGACTGTTTCTAAAAGCTCTGCTCTAAAAATTATTTTAGGCAAGTTCTCTGGCCCGTGTTACACAGGAGGTCAGATAAGATAATCACAATGATCCTTTCTGGCTTTGAAATCTATGACTCTATACAAAAAGATGCCATTTATGTAAACACTTTCACAGATAGGTAACTTTATTTCCATGGGTTGTCCCATTGACTATACACTAAAAACCCAATGATGAAGAAGCACAGCTTAATTAAAGCACATCAGGTATCTTGACCTGTAAAAGGTCAATATATCAGAGGTCATGTTCACTGCAAATATAGTAAGTCTACTTGCTAATCCATTTGGTGTCTAAGGCTGTTTTGTTCTCATAATAAGGACATCTGGCTGGGATGATTGAGTTGGGGTTGGTCCTGCTTTTGGGCGGGTGGCTGGACTCGATGACTCCTGAGGTCTCTTCCAGCCCTAGGATTCTATGATTCTGTGATTAATGAGGGCCCAGACTCATCTTTCATAGCATGGGCAAACATTTTGGCTATGTCTAGACTGCCCCCTCTTATGCAAAAAAAATGCAAATGAGGCGAAGTGTGGAATATGCCTGCACCTCATCTGCATAATTAATTAGGCTCCATTTTTGCACAAGAGGCTTTTGCGCAAGAGCCGTTCTTCCTGAAAAAAAGAGGAAGAACGGCTCTTGCACAAGAGGGGGTTTTTGTGCAAAAGCATCTTGCGAAAAACGGAGCCTCATTAATTATGCAAATGAGGCATGGCAATATTCCATGCTTTGCCTCATTTGCCTTTTTTTTTGCGCAAGAGGCGGCAGTCTAGACATAGCCCTAAAGTGTAAAAATTTTTAGTAGACAAAAGCTTGATGCAAAATCTGAAATTCTACTAATGGTTGGGAAGCTATTTAAAGTTACAAGTGAAAAATGTTCACTTTAAGCAATTTAAGACCATAAAATGGAAATTAAATGAAGAACTTTTAAAAAATTGGCTTAAATATGCCTCCTCCCCTCGCCCCCAAACCAAACACACCAAGATTCAACTTAAATAATTATTTTTAAAGTTTCTTAACTATTGATTTATCCCCCCTGGCTCCTGGTATCTACTGTATGGCACCAGCACTCTTGCTGTGTTTAAGAATCAGCCAATCAGGGAGCATAACCAATAACATATGGATGTGAACGATAACAATGAATTATGAACACTGAAGATTCAAAGCTATAGAAAAGAGTTTGTGATCCAATCCGCATGCTAAACAATATCCTCACCAATCTCTCATCAAATACCAGTGAGTCTTGAATGGATCTGAACTTATTTGCAGCAATCAGAGAAAGAGGCTGAAATGCATCAATAAACTGTGCTGCAGAGAGTTCCCGCAGCGTCTTTCAAGGCTAGGAAGACAAATTATAGAAATAGTTTTCTTTGTAGCTCTCTGCTTCAAGGCTAAATCCCTGCTAGTGAGGAGAGACAGATGAGGTGGCCATGCAGGACTGACGCTTGTCTGTATAGGTACTTATAAAGCAGCTCCCAGGTTTCAATGCAAATATCGTAACAATCTCTTGGGGAGGAAAAGCAGCGAGACTCCCGTTTGAGTAATAATGCCCAGGGCTTGTATAACACTTTTCATGACTAGCACTCCGAGCACTTTATGAGCACTTATTTGACAGGTGGGAAACTCAGCCACAGAGAGCGCGCGGCCCAGGGCCTGACGGCACAGGAGCTAGGCATGGCGGGGAATGGTCGGAAGAGGAGCGGCCCAGCCCT